>NW_018921333.1:147604-158393 GCF_002207925.1 Prunus avium
TACGACGAAGGAGAACTACACCAAGTTCTCCATCCCTATACATCAAATTTTAGCCCAAGTAAAGGACAAACCTTGGGTAAAAAGACCGCCACCCTTGAAAGGAGATCCGGATAAGAGGGATACCAGAAAGTATTGCGCCTTCCATGCGACACACGGGCACAATACGAATAATTGCTTTGCTTGGAAAGCGCACCTAGAAGAACTCGTGAGAGAAGGTCACTGCACGGAGTTCATCGCGAAGCAGGCCATCCAACGAATTGAGGACCGCGATGCCGCCAAGGAGCCACCTCAAAAAGTCATAAGGATTAACACAATCCTGGCTGATTCCGAATAGTCTGGGCTGACCAGCAAGGAAAAGAAGAGGAAAATCAAACAGGCCACTATCATCTCCCAGATCTCCACTAGTCTCCCACCTGCGGAAGACGATCCAGTGATCGGCTTCCAAAAGAAAGATCTAGTCGGCCTCGATCTGCCACACAACGACGCTCTTGTCATTAGCATTCAAATCGCTCAGGCCATGGTCGATCGAATCCATGCAGACGAGGGCAGTGCAGCCAATATTCTACAATTGGCAGTCATCCAGCAGATGGGCTTAGAGACAAAGATCAACAAATCAGCTAGGTCACTAACAGGCTTCAATGGCGCAACAACGGTGACCGTGGGCACGATAGATCTCGACGTCTACTCCCCACCTGTAATCAGTTCGCAAACATTCATGGTCATTGATGAAGTCTCGCCCTACAATGGCATTCTGGGCAGACCATGGATCAGCAAGATCAACGCCATCACCTCCGCCACACATCAGAAAATCCGCTACCCTATCCCTGGGGGCGGTATCAGTCAGATCAATAGTGATCAAGCAATGGCGAGGAAATGCTCAGCTTAAGGGCTGAAGAGAAGCAAGCAAACACAATTCCTCCCTGTAAATCAGGCAGATATGAGGGGAGTAGAGCAACCAGAGGAGAAGGCAAATCCCGTTCATGACGGTCGAGCAGACCAGAAAGGAAAGGGAATAGCTACTCCCCAATAGCAATCAAAGAATCAGGACCAAGTCGAGGGAATCCGTCCGGAGGTCTCTCCTGAAGAAGGATGGAAGCCCGAAGAGGACGTCGAGCTAGTACCCCTTGATCCTGACAAGCCAGAGAGAAAAGCGCGGATCGGCTCGCGCCTAAGCCAGGAGGAAAAGGCAGAGCTTGCAGCCTTCCTCCAGAACAACAAAGACGTATTCGCATGGTCGCCATCCGACATGCCAGGCATCGATCCCCAGATCATCTGCCATCGCCTACACGTCATCCCAGCAATCAAGCCTGTAGCGCAGAAGAGACGCAACTTTGAAGAAGTCTCCTACGCAGAATGGCTGGCGAACGTTGTTCTAGTAGCAAAGAAAGATAAAGGCCTGTGGAGAGTGTGCGTTGACTACACCGACCTGAATAAGGCATGCCCTAAAGACAACTTTCCACTGCCAAGAATTGATCAGCTCGTCGATTCAACTTCCGGCAATCAACTGCTAAGTTTCATGGACGCCTACTCCGGCTACAATCAAATCATGATGCATGAAGACGACAAAGCAAAGACCTCTTTCATCATCGAAAGAGGTACATACTGCTACAAAGTCATGCCCTTCGGGCTGAAGAACGCCGGAGCAACCTACCAAAGGCTGGTAAACAAAATTTTCAAGGAGCAAATCGGTAAAACTATGGAGGTCTACGTAGACGACATGTTCTCGCCAGCAGTGCATGTGGCCCAGCACCGTCGCAGCCCACCTAGCGCACCCCTGTGGCCCACGACACGCCAGCGTGCGAGGCATCAGCGCGCGCCTCCTGGCCCAGCTCCTGCATGCGTGGCCTGCTTCCCAGCTCAAGCCTGCGACTCGCAAGGCCCAACGCCTCTTGGCCACTGCTCCGAAGCCCAGCGCCTCCATTTTTCTGCCTTGGGCTTGGCTCTTCCATGCTCTCTCGTCGAGCCCAATGCATATACCAGGCCTGCATCGCATCAGCTCCAGCCCAGACCAGGTCACTCCAAGCTTCAGCATGCACCACGAACCTGCAATCCTTGCTCCAGCACGAATTCTCCAGCCTTTGTCAATATTGCCCACGAATTTGCAACTCATGCTGGACCACAACCTTGCTGCCAAAAGACAAAAAAATATATACGAATATATATTTTCACGAGCTCGACTTACTTTGGATACGCGGCAACTCCTCTCTTCGACAGGCAGTACAAATTCTCCAAGATCTTTCTCAAGCTAGAAGGTAGAGAAATTAAGTTGCCGATGTGAGAAAGAGTGAAGAGAAGCCCTGTAGTTATACAAGTTGGACAACCCAGCTCAAGAAGGAATCGCAAGCTCATTCCTACTGGGAATCCAACTCCAAGAACAGTCAGAAGCCTACTCTAATTGGGAACCTGATCTGCAAAAGGAGTCCAACTCGCAGAAGAAAGCCCAGATACAGTTGGCGTTCTTCCTATCATTTTTTTTAATGTTCAAGTATATCTCCCTATCATTGAAACCAAACCAGAGTAGTATTTAACTTCACACAAATGCAAAATGTTTTCTTTTTAAGTTTTCCAATTTCATCGAAATATGCATATAACAATCTAATAAACATGTTCCCCATAAAAAAAATCTAATAAATTAACATTTTCTCAACAAAAAATCTAATAAACATGCATATATACACTAAAACTACATGTATGTACTTGTGTTGCATTTTCATTAATCTCTACAGGTTTTATATATGTAAAAAAATTGTGAGCTTATATACATTGAACCCCGGAAAGAAGATTTCTGGATCTGTCACTGATTGGAAGAGCACTTGAAATGACCTTCAAAAGGTGCAAACTTTAGTCTAGGTACTTCATGAGTTGATGCACAAGGCATTTAATTTCCAAGAATTTTTTATTTATTTTTATTTTTACTTGTGAAATATTTGGTTTGCTTTCATTCACTGATATGAATTCGATGTTTATGGGTGTTCAATTTTTTTTTATGTATCCTGGGTTTTATTGCTTGCAAAAGGGATTGCTGTTCAAAAATCATTTTCTTCTTCCATTTATTGGCCCTACAGGCACCAGCTACTGTAATCTCGTGGTTTAAGTAAGCCTTCTAGTTTTTTTTCTTGGTAACCTATGGATCACATTTGCCATTTAAGTTTAAATGCGTAACTTTACTTGCAGGGGCGAATATGGTATCTGGACTACATTCTTAGCACTTCTAGTTCATCTCTTCTTCTTTATTCCTGGTAGGTTCTCTTTTGATTCCTTGTTTTGAGTGTATAGTTAAAGCTATAAACATGTAGTTATTTGGTTTTCTCAAATGATAGACTTTATATTGGTTTACATGATTCACTAGTTGGAGTGGGAGAATACAATTGTTTTATTGAAAACTGTAAATTCTTTCTGAGAAAGTGAGGATTCTAATTAGTAAGCACACACATTATACTGAATCAAGATAATCTGTTCTTCAATGGGTCTATTCTTCATAATTAAACATTTAAATCTTGGCTTTTCTCTTGTGACAGGTTGGCTTTTATGCTTAATGGCCATGAGGTAAGCATTTTATTTAAGTTGTTTCCAATTTCAGTTATGAGTAAGTCTCTTAGTTGTTTTTTAATTTATTTTTTTGTGAATGATTGTTATGCCGTAATAGGATGTAGGTAAGAACTTATACATCCAAGATCTTTTAAATTCAATTCCTTGTTCAGTTGATGTGTGTTTTATTTTGAGAATATTGAAAATTTTCTAAATTTTGATGTTGGTATTGTATATAATATATAGTTGTGTTATTTTAAATTATTGTATATAATATATAGTTGTGTTATTTTAAATTATTGTATATAATATATAGTTGTGTTATTTTAAATTATTGTATATAATATATAGTTGTGTTATTTTAAATTATTGTATATAATATATAGTTGTGTTATTTTAAATTATTGTATATAATATATAGTTGTGTTATTTTAAATTATTGTATATAATATATAGTTGTGTTATTTTAAATTATTGTATATAATATATAGTTGTGTTATTTTAAATTATTGTATATAATATATAGTTGTGTTATTTTAAATTATTGTATATAATATATAGTTGTGTTATTTTAAATTATTGTATATAATATATAGTTGTGTTATTTTAAATTATTGTATATAATATATAGTTGTGTTATTTTAAATTATTGTATATAATATATAGTTGTGTTATTTTAAATTATTGTATATAATATATAGTTGTGTTATTTTAAATTATTGTATACAATTGTATTATGCTAGTGGAGTACAATTTCTTATTTGTTTTTTATTAATGTTAATGTCATTCTTTACAACTTTTGTTGTCAAGGAGCTGTATTTTTGTTTTTTATATTTTTTATATTAGTGTCTTGTTTCTTGACGGCTAAAATCCATCAATAAAGAGCGTACCAATGTCAAGAAATATGTAAGTTGACATTTAGAAAGCGTCAAGGATGACCATAAGTTGACGGATTTTGCAATCTCGTGACAGTTTTTATCTGTCAGGGAAACTGTTTTCTTGACGGACAAAAAGCGTCAAGTATGTGGGTACCTCTCTTGACACTAGCATTCGTGATGGTTTTTTAGCCGTCAATTAAATAGATTCTTGACACTTTTTAACCATCACTAAAGGCAGTTTTTCTTGTAGTGCACTCCAATTTGGAACGAACTGCGTTGGAACGGGAATTGTCCAATTTATTACACCTATTGATTTCAGATCGAGGCCAAAACTTGGGCAACATCACAATATGGTGGGAGGAGTCATTTGGTGAGTTTTGAGTGAAATCCAATCGCTAGAACTATGCAATAAACCAACCACTCCAACTTTGAACGAACTGCCTTTGAAATTGAATTGTCCAATTTCTTATACCTATTGATATCGGATCGAGCCCAAAACTTGGGCAACATCATAATATGGTGGGAGGAGTCAGTTGGTGAGTTTTGAGTGAAATCCAACCGCTAGAACTATGCAATACACCAACCACTCCAATTTGGAACGAACTGCCTTTCAAATTGAATTGTCTAATTTCTTACACCTATTGATATCGGATCGTGCCCAAAACTTGGGCAACAACATCATATGTTGGGAGGAGTGATTTGGTGAGTTTTGAGTGAAATCTAAATGCTAGAACTATGCAAAACACCAACCACTCCAATTTCGAACGAGCTGCCTTTGAACTTGGATTGTCCAATTTCTTACACCTATTGATATCGTATCGAGCGCAAAACTTGGTCAACATCATAATATGGTGGCAGGAGTCATTTGGTGAGTTTTGAGTGAAATCCAATCACTAGAACGATGCAATACACCAACCACTCCAATTTGGAATGAACTGCGTTGGAACGGGAATTGTCCAATTTCTTACACCAATTGATTTCTGATCGAGCCCAAAACCTTGGGCAACATCATAATATGGCGGGAGGAGTCATTTGGTGAGTTTTGAGTGAAATCCAATCGCTAGAACTATGCAATACACCAACCACTCCAATTTGGAACGAACTGCCTTTCAAATTGAATTGTCCAATTTCTTACACCTATTGATATCGGATCGTGCCCAAAACTTGGGCAACAACATCATATGTTGGGAGGAGTGATTTGGTGAGTTTTAAGTGAAATCCAAAGGCTAGAACTATGCAAAACACCAACCACTCCAATTTCGAACGAGCCGCTTTTGAACTTGGATTGTCCAATTTCTTACACCTATTGATATCGTATCGAGCGCAAAACTTGGTCAACACCACAATATGGTGGGAGGAGTCATTTGGTTATGTTTGAGTCAAATCCGATCTGTAGAACTAACCAAAACACCAACCACTCCAATTAGGAACGAACTGCCTTTGAACTTGAATTGTCCAATTTCTTAACCGTATTTATTTCGGATCGAGCCCAAAACTTGGGCCACATCATAACATGGTGGGAGGAGTCATTTGGTTAAGTTTGAGTGAAATCCAATCGCTAGAACTATGCAATACACCAACCACTCCAATTTTGAACGAACTGCCTTCGAAATTGGATTGTCCAATTTCTTACACCTATTGATATCGTATCGAGCGCAAAACTTGGTCAACATCATAATATGGTGGGAGGAGTCAGCTGGTGGGTTTTGAGTGAAATCCAATTGCTAGAACTATTCAATACACCAACCACTCCAATTTGGAACGAATTGCGTTGGAACGGGAATTCTCCAATTTCTTACACCTATTGATTTCGGATCGAGCCCAAAACTTGGGTAACATCATAATATGGTGGGAGGAATCGTTTGGTGAGTTTTGAGTGAAATCCAATAGCTAGAACTATGCAATACAACAACCGCGCCAATTTGGAACGAACTGCCTTCCAAATTGAATTGTCCAAGTTCTTACACCTATTGATATCGGATCGTGCCCAAAACTTGGGCAACAACATCATATGTTGGGGGGAGTGATTTGGTGAGTTTTGAGTGAAATCCAAACGCTAGAACTATGCAATACACCAACCACTCCAATTTCGAACGAGCTGCCTTTGAACTTGGATTGACCAATTTATTACACCTATTGATATCGTATCGAGCGCAAAACTTGGTCAACATCATAATATGGTGGGAGGAGTCATCTGGTGAGTTTTGAGTGAAATCCAATCGCTAGAACTATGCAATACACCGACCACTCCAATTTTGAACGAACTGCCTTTGAAATTGAATTGTCCAACTTCTTACACCTATTGATATCGGTTCGTGCCCAAACCTTTGGCAACAACATAATACGGTGGGAGTAGTGATTTGGTGAGTTTTGAGTAAAATCCAAACGCTAGAACTATGCAATACTCCAACCACTCCAATTTCGAACGAACTGCGTTGGAAAGGGAATTGTCCAATTTCCTACACCTATTGATTTCGGATCGAGACCAAAACTTGGGCAACAGCATAATATGGTGGGAGGAGTCGTTTGGTGAGTTTTGAGTGAAATCCAATCGCTAGAACTATGCAATACACCGACCACTCCAATTTTGAACGAACTGCCTTTGAAAGGGAATTGTCCAACTTCTTACACCTATTGATATCGGTTCGTGCCCAAAACTTTGGCAACAACATAATACGGTGGGAGTAGTGATTTGGTGAGTTTTGAGTGAAATCCAAACGCAAGAGCGATGCAATACACCAACCACTCCAATTTCGAACGAACTGCCTTTGAACTTGAATTGTCCAATTTTTTACACCCATTAATATCGGATCGAGCCCAAAACGTGGGCAACATCATAATATGGTGGGAGGAGCCACCTAATGAGTTTTGAGTGTAATCCAACCGCTAGAACTATGCAATACACCAACCACTCCAATTTGGAAAGAACTGCGTTGTAACTTGAATTGTACAATTTCTTACACCTATTGATTTCGGATTGAGCCCAAAACATGGGCAACAACATAATATGGTGGGCGGAGTGATTTGGTGAGTTTTTAGTGAAATCCAAATGCTAGAACTATGCAATAGACCAACCACTCCAATTTCGAACGAGCTGCCTTTGAACTTGGATTGTCCAATTTCTTACACCAAATGATATCGGATCGTGCCCAGAACTTGGGCAACATCATAATTTGTCAGGAGGAGTCAGTTGGTGAGTTTTAAGTGAAATCCAATCGCTAGAACTATGCAATACACCAACCACTCCAATTTCAAACGAACTGCCTTTGAACATGAATTGTCCAATTTCTTACACCCATTGATATCGGATCGAGCCCAAAACGTGGGCAACATCATAATATGGTGGAAGGAGTCAGCTGTTGAGTTTTGAGTGAAATCCAACCGCTAGAACTATGCAATACACCAACCACTCCAATTTGGAAGAAACTACGTTGGAACGGGAATTGTCCAATTTCTTACACCTATTGATTTCGGATCGAGCCCAAAACTTGGGCAACATCATAATATGGTGGGAGGAGTCATTTAGTGAGTTTTGAGTGAAATCCAAACGCTAGAACTACGCAATACACCAACCACTCCAATTTGGAACGAACTGCCTTTCAAATTGAATTCTCCAATTTCTTACACCTATTGATATCGGATTGTGCCCAAAACTTGGGCAACAACATCATATGTTGGGTGGAGTGATTTGGTGAGTTTTGAGTGAAATCCAAACGCTAGAACTATGCAATACACCAACCACTCCAATTTCGAACGCGTTGCCTTTGAACTTGGATTGTCCAATTTATTGCACCTATTGATATCGTATCGAGCGCAAAACTTGGTCAACATCATAATATGGTGGGAGGAGTCATTTGGTGAGTTTTTAGTGAAATCCAACTGCTAGAACTATACAATACACCAACCACTCCAATTTCGAACGAACTGCGTTGGAACTTGAATTGTCCAATTTCTTACACCTATTGATATCGGATCGAGCCCAACACTTTGGCAACAACATAATACGGTGGGAGTAGTGATTTGGGGTGTTTTGAGTGAAATCCAAACGCTAGAACTATGCAATACACCAACCACTCGAATTTCGAACGAGCTGCCTTTAAACTTGGATTGTCCAATTTCTTACACCTCTTCATATCGTATCGAGCACAAAACTTGGTCAACATCATAATATGGTGGGAGGAGTCATTTGTTGAGTTTTGAGTGAAATCCAAACGCTAGAACTATGCAATACACCAACCACTCCAATTTTGAACGAACTACCTTTGAAATTGAATTGTCCCACTTTTTACACCTATTGATATCGGATTGAGCGCAAAACTTTGGCAACAACATAATACGGTGGGAGTAGTGATTTGGACAGTTTTGAGTGAAATCCAAATGCTAGAACTATGCAATACACCACCCACTCCAATTTTGAACGAACTGCCTTTGAACTTGAATTGTCCAATTTCTTACACCCATTGATATCGGATCGAGCCCAAAACTTGGGCAACATCATAATATGGTGGGAGGAGTCAGTTGGTGAGTTTTGAGTGAAATCCAACTGCAAGAACTATGCAATACACCAACCCCTCCAATTTGGAATGAACTGCCTTTGAACTTGGATTGTCCAATTTATTGCACCTATTGATATCGTATCGAGTGCAAAACTTGGTCAACATCATAATATGGTGGGAGGAGTCATTTGGTGAGTTTTGAGTGAAATCGAAACGCTAGAACTATGCAATACACCAACCACTCCAATTTTGAACGAACTATCTTTGAAATTGAATTGTCCAACTTCTTACACCTATTGATATCGGATCGAGCCCAAAACTTTGGCAACAACATAATATGGTGGGAGTAGTGATTTGGGGAGTTTTGAGTGAAATCCAAACGCTAAAACTATGCAATACACCAACCACTCCAATTTTGAACGAGCTGCCTTTAAACTTGGATTGTCCAATTTCTTACCCCTCTTCATATCGTATCGAGCGCAAAACTTGGTCAACATCATAATATGGTGGGAGGAGTGATTTGGTGAGTTTTGAGTGAAATCCAAACGCTAGAACTATGCAATACACCAACCACTCCAATTTCAAACGAGCTGCCTTTGAACTTGGATTGTCCAATTTATTGCACCTATTGATATCGTATCGAGTGCAAAACTTGGTCAACATCATAATATGGTGGGAGGAGTCATTTGTTGAGTTTTGAGTGAAATCCAACTGCTAGAACTATGCAATACACCAACCACTCCAATTTGGAACGAACTGCGTTGGAACTTGAATTGTCCAATTTCTTACTCCTATTGATTTCGGATTGAGCCCAAAACATGGGCAACAACATAATATGTTGGGAGGAGTGATTTGGTGAGTTTTGAGTGAAATCCAAATGCTAGAACTATGCGACACACCAACCACTTCAATACTTGGGCAACAACATAATACGGTTGGAGTAGTGATTTGGTCAGTTTTGAGTGAAATACAAACGCTAGAACTATGCGATACACCAACCACTCCAATTTCGAACGAACTGCCTTTCAAATTGAATTGTCCAATTTCTTACACCTATTGATATCGCACTACTACAAAAAGAGAAAAAGACGACGGCAGAACATACAACCGTCGTTGTATTTAAACCGACGACGTTTTTAAAAAAAACCGTCGTGGATAAGTGCCATACTGTTGAATATTTTTAAAAGACGACGCATAAAAATAAAAAAGCGTCGTTTTTAAAAAAAAATTTCTTCAGAGTTGGAATCTGACCAAAAAACAACGACAGCAGGTATGAATCCACCGACGTAGAAAATAAAGACGATAGTTCACCAAAAAACCTGCCGTGTTAACTCCTAAGTAAACACGACCAACTGTTCTTAATCCGCGTCGTATAATATAATGGAATCCACGTCTGTATACTACGACGGTGCCTTCTCTGTAAACCGCCTTTATTTCTTTTTAAGATTTAATTATTTTTTAATTTTGGTAGCCTACGAAAATTAAAATGAGATCCCAAGAGGTATGATAACTTACCTTTGAGATCTTTGGATCCTGACCATAATCGAACCACCAAAGTGAGAAAGACAATATTTTAAATACACAAAATCCAAAAAGAAACCAGAACTGAACTGACTACTGCAAACTTTGAGAAAGACAATGTTTTGAAAGTTAATGATGTGTGTGTGTTTGGTGTCTTTGAGATACACCAAAACGCATACATCATTCACATCCAAATTATTGTCTTTGAGATGTGAGAGAGAGTGATGATGTATGTGTGTATGTGAGAGAGGAAGATGAGCCTCCAGGGAGACCAGAAGAACTTGGAATCCTAAATGAAAAATGAAAAGAAAGAGTCAAATTTATACAATAAATCTTTTAAACTTACGGCGGTGCTTATAGACATAC
>NW_018921333.1:172849-184799 GCF_002207925.1 Prunus avium
TATAATTAAACAATTGACGTCTCGGAGAATACACACGTGAAAAAAGGTTATAAAAGAGACTTAACAAAGACTAGCCACGTCATGGAATAAATAAATAACCGACGTAGTAAGCGTATAACAACGTCGAATAATTGAATTCTTGAGACGTAGTAAATTATAACCACGACCATCATTTTACAATAACCGACGTCAAATCCATAACTCAAGGCGTTTCGTTACTTTTTAACGATGGTTAATATAAAAGCAATGACGTCTCAGAGATTACACACGTCTAAGTGGCTCACAAAAGAGACTTTTAAAATGCCAACCACGTCAAACTCTACATAAAAGCAATGACGTCTCAGAGATTACACATGTCTAAGTGGCTCACAAAAGAGACTTTTAAAATGCCAACCACGTCAAAGTCTACAACCATCGACGTTGTAAAACACTAACAACGTCCTAAAATGTGACTCCTAAGCCGTAGTAAATGGATTAAACATGACAGGTATTTTAATTAACCGACGTGTAATCATATAACAACGTCGAATAATTGAATTCTTGGGACATAGTAAATTATAACCACGACCTTGATTTTACAATAACCGACGTCAACCATAACTCAAGGCGTTTCATTACTTTTTAACGACGGTTAGGATAAAAGCAATGACGTCTCAGAGATTACACACGTCTAAGTGGCTCACAAAAGAGACTTTTAAAATGCCAACCACATCAAAGTCTACAACCACCGACGTTGTAAACCACTAACAACGTCCTAAAATGTGACTCCTAGGCCGTAGTAAATGGATTAAACATGACAGGTATTTTAATTAACCGACGTCTAATGTTAAATTTACGTCGTTTGTTTCTATGTTCAAGCCGTCAAAATAATTTTCAACGTCTGTGGTGACCTAAAGGGTCGTGGTTATGTTTTATTTACGTCAGTTCAAGTAAATATACGCCATGTTAAATATTTAAGACGTCACTTGTTTTGACAAAAGTGACGTCTAATTTACCATGTTATATGTTTTAGACGTCAGTTTTTTTATTTAGTGAACGTAGTATTTATTAACCACGGCGGTTTCTACGTTTTACACGTCGGTTTTGTTTTATTTAGAGACGTTGATAAAAATATTTACGTCGGGTTTGTAGTTGTTTTTGACATTTAACATTATTTAAACGTCTGTGTTTTACTAAAACCGTCGTCTAACATAGTCGAAAGTTGTCTTTTTGTGCTTTTATGTATTAAATTGACGTCGGTTTTAGTGTTTTTTATGACGTGTAATATATTAACCACGTCGGTTATTAGCCGTCGTTATTTTATGTGTTAAAAGACGGCGGTCGATTTCTCGTCGGTTGTAACACATGATACACGACGGTGGATTCCCGTCGTCTATTTCGTTTTTTGTAGTAGTGTCGGATCGTGCCCAAAACTTGGGCAACAACATCATATGGTGGGAGTAGTCATTTGGTGAGTTTTGAGTGAAATCCAACCGCTAGAACTATGCAATACACCAACCACTCCAATTTGGAACGAACCGCGTTCCAAATTGAATTGTCCAATTTCTTACACCTATTGATATCGGATCGAGCCCAAAACTTGGGCAACATCATAATATGGTGGGAGGAGTCATTTGGTGAGTTTTGAGTGAAATCCAACCGCAAGAACTATGCAATACCCCAACCACTCCAATTTGGAACGAACTGCATTGGAACTTGAATTGTCCAATTTCTTACACATATTGATTTCGGATCGAGCCCAAACCTTGGGAAACATCATAATCTGGTGGGAGGAGTCATTTGGTTGGTTTTGAGTGAAATCCAATCGCTAGAACTTTGCAATACACCAACCACTCCAACTTGGAACGAACTGCGTTGGAACTTGAGTTGTCCAATTTCTTACACCTATTGATTTCGAATCGTGCCCAAAACTTGGGAAACATCATAATATGGTGGGAAGAGTCATTTGGTGAGTTTTGAGTGAAACCCAATCGCTCGAACTGTGCAATACACCAACCACTCCAATTTGGAACGAACAACCTTCCAAATTGAATTGTCCAATATCTTACACCTGTTGATATTGGATCGAGCCCAAAACTTGGGCAACATCATAACATGGTGGGAGGAGTCATTTAGTTAGTTTTGAGTGAAATCCAATTGCAAGAACTATGCAATACAACAACCACTCCAACTTGGAACGAACTGCGTTGGAACTTGAATTGTCCAATTTCTTACACCTATTGATATCGGATCGAGCCCAAAACTTGGGCAACAACATAATATGGAGGGAGGAGTCATTTGGGGAGTTTTGAGTGAAATCCAATCGAGAGAACAATGCAATACACCAACGATTCCAATTTGGAACTAACTGCGTTGGAACTTGAATTGTCCAATTTCTTACACCTATTGATTTCGGATCGAGCCCAAAACTTGTGAAACATCATAATCTGGTGTTAGGTATCATTTGGTTAGTTTTGAGTGAAATCCAATCGCTAGAACAAGGCAACACACCAACCACTCCAATTTGGAACGAACTGCCTTTGAACTTGAATTGTCCAATTTCTTACACCTATTGATTTCGGATCGAGCCCAAAACCTGGGCAACATCATAATATGGTGGGAGGAGTCATTTGGTGAGTTTTGAGTGAAATCTAATCACTAAAACTATGCAATTCACCAACCACTCCAATTTGGAACGAACTGCGTTGGAACTTGAATTGTCCAATTTGTTACCCCTACAGAATTCGGATCGAGCGCAAAACTTGGGCAACATCATAATATGGAGGGAGGAGTCATTAGGTGAGTTTTGAGTGAAATTCAATCGCTAGAACTACGCAATACACCAACCACTCCAATTTGGAACGAACTGCGTTGGAACTTGAATTGTCCAATTTCTTGCACCTATTGACGTCGGGTCGAGCCCAAAACTTGGGCAACAACATAATATGGAGGGAGGAGTCATTTGGTGAGTTTTGAGTGAAATCCAATCGCTAGAACTATGCAATACTCCAATCACCCCAATTTGGAACGAACTGCCTTTGAACTTGAATTGTCCAATTTCTTACACCTATTGATTTCGGATCGAGCCCAAAACCTGGGCAACATCATAATATGGTGGGAGGAGTCATTTGGTGAGTTGTGAGTGAAATCATATCACTAGAACTATGCAATACACCAACCACTCCAATTTGGAACGAACTGCGTTGGAACTTGAATTGTCCAACTTCTTGAACCCATTGATATCGAATCGAGCCCAAAACTTGGGCAACAACATAATATGGAGGGAGGAGTCATTTGGGGAGTTTTGAGTGAAATCCAATCGAGAGAACAATGCAATACACCAATCACCCCAATTTGGAACGAACTGCCTTTCAAATTGAATGGTCCAATTTCTTACACCCATTGATACCGGATCGAGCCCAAAGCTTGGGCAACATCATAATATGGTGGGAGGAGTCAGTAGGTGAGTTTTGAGTGAAACTCAATCGCTAGAACGATGCAATACACCAACCACTGCAGTGTGGAACGAACTGCGTTGGAACATGAATTGTCCAATTTCTTGCACATATTGATATCGGATCGAGCCCAAAACTTGGGCAACATCATAATATGGCGGGAGGAGTCATTTGGCGAGTTTTGAGTGAAATCCAATCTCCAGAACTATGCAATACACCAACCACTCCAATTTGGAACAAACTGCCTTTCAATTTGAATTGTCCAATTTCTTAAACCTATTAATATCGGATCGAGCCCAGAATTTTGGCAACGTCATAATATGGTGGGAGGAGTCATTTGGTGAACTTTGATAGAAATCCAATTGCTAGAACTATGCAATACACCAACCACTCCAATTTGGAACGAATTGCCTGCCCAATTGAATTTCCAATTTCTTACACCTGTTCATATCGTATCGAGCCCAAAACATGGGCAAGGCCATAATATGGTGAGAGTAGTCATTAGGTGAGTTTTCAGTGAAATCCAATCGCTAGACCTATGCAATACACCAACCACTCCAATTTGGAACGAATTGCCTTCCAAATTGAACTGTCCAATTTCTAACACCTATTGATATCGAATTGAGCCCAACATTTTGGCAACATCATAACATGGGGGGAGGAGTCATTTGGTGAGTTTTGAGAGAAATCCAATCGCTAGAACTATGCAATACTCCAACCACTCCAATTTGGAACGAACTGCGTTGGAACTTGAAATGTCCAATTTCTTACACCTATTGATTTCGGATCGAGCCCAAAACTTGGGCAACGTCTTAATATGGTGGGAGGAGTCATTTGGTGAGTTTTGAGTGAAATCCAATCGCTCGAACTGTGCAATACACCAACCACTCCAATTTTGAACGAACTGCCTTCCAAATTGAATTGTCCAATTTCTTACACCTATTGATATCGGATCGAGCCCAAAACGTGGGCAACATCATAATATGGTGGGAGGAGTCATTTGGTGAGTTTTTAGTGAAATCCAATTGCAAGAACTATGCAATACACCAACCAGTCCAATTTGGAACGAACTGCGTTGGAACTTGAAATGTCCAATTTCTTAAACCAATTGATTTAAGATCAGGCCCAAAACTTGGGCAACAACATAACATGGTGGGAAGAGTCATTTGGTGAATTTTTAGTGAAATCCCATCGCTTGAACTATGCAATACACCAACCACCCCAATTTGGAACGAACTGTCTTTGAACTTGAATTGTCCAACTTGTTACACCTATTGATTTCAGATCGAGGCCAAAACTTGGGCAACAACATAATATGGTGGGAGGAGTTATTAGGTGAATTTTGAGTGAAATCCAATTGCTAGAACTATGCAATACACCAACCACTCCAATTTGGAACGAGCTACCTTTCAAATTGAATTGTCCAATTTCTTACACCTATTGACATCGAATCGAGCCCAAAACTTGGGCAACATCACAATATGGTGGGAGGAGTCATTTGATGAGTTTTGAGTGAAATCCAATTGCTAGAACTATGCAATACACCAACCACTCCCATTTGGAATGAACTGCGTTAGCACTTGAATTGTCCAATTTCTTACACCAATCGAGTTCGGATCGGGCCCAAAACATGGGCAATGTGATAATATGGTGGGAGGAGTCATTAGGTGGGTTTTGAGTAAAATCCAATCACTAGAACTATGCAATACACCAACCACTCCAATTTGGAATGAACTGCGTTAGAACTTGAATTGTCCAATTTCTTACACCAATTGATTTCGGATCAGACCCAAAACATGGGCAAGATCATAATATGGTGGGACGAGTCATTAGGTGAGTTTTGACTAAAATCCAATCGCTAGAACTATGCAATACACCAACCACTCCAATTTGGAACGAACTGCCTTTGAACTTGAATGGTCCAATTTCTTACACCTATTGATTTCGGATCGAGCCCAAAATATGGGCAGCATCATAATATGGTGGGAGGAGTCATTTGCTTAGTTTTGAGTGAAATCCAATCGCTAGAACTATGCAATAAACCAACGATTTCAATTTGGAACGACCTGCATTGGAACTTGAATTGTCCAATTTCTTACACCTATTGACTCCGGATCGAGCCCAAAACTTGGGAAAGATCACAATCTGCTGGGAGGAGTCATTTGGTCAGTTGTGAGTGAAATCCAATCGCTAGAACTATGCAATACACCAACCACTCCAATTTGGAACGAACTGCCTTTCAAATTGAATTGTCCAATTTCGTACACCTATTGACATCAGATCGAGCCCAAAACCTGGGCAACATCATAATATGGTGGGAGGAGTCATTTGGTGAGTTTTGAGTGAAATCTAATCACTAAAAGTATGCAATACACCAACCACTCCAGTTTGGAACGAACTGCGTTGGAACTTGAATTGCCCAATTTCTTACACCTATGATCGGAGGAGTCATTTGGTGGGTTTTGAGAGAAATCCAATCGCTAGAACCATGCCGTACACCAACCGCCCCGACGTGGAATGAACTGCCTTTGAACTTAAATGTCCAATTTCTTGCACCTATTGATTTCGCATCGAGCCCAAAACTTGGGCAAAATCATATTATGGTGGGTGGAGTCAGTTGGTTTGTTTTGAGTGAAATCCAATCGCTAGAACTACGCAATACACCAACGATTCCAATTTGGAACGACCTGCATTGTAACTTGAATTGTCCAATTTCTTACACCTATTGATTTTGGATCGAGCCCAAAACATGGGAAATATCATAATATGATCGGGGGAGTCATTTGGTGAGTTTTGAGTGAAATCCAATCGCTAGAACTATGCCATACACCAACCGCTCCGACTTGGAATGAACTTCCATTGAACTTAATTGTCCAATTTCTTGCACATATTGGTTTCGCATCGAGCCCAAAAGTTGGGCAAAATCATAATATGGTGGGTGGAGTCATTTGGTTAGTTTTGAGTGAAATCCAATCGCTAGAACTATGCAATATACCAAACACTCCAATTTGGAACGAACTGCCTTTGAACTTGAATCGTGCAATTTCTTAAACCTATTGATTTTGAATCGAGCCCAAAACTTGGGCAACATCATAATCTGGTGGGATGAGTCATTTGGTGAGTTTTGAGTGAAATCCAATCTTTAGAATTATGCAATACAGCAACCACTACAATTTGAACGAACTGCGTTGGAACATGAATTGTCCAATTTCTTAAACCCATTAAATTCAAATGGAGCCCAAACCTTGGGCAATATCACAATATGGTGGGAGGAGTCATTTGGTGAATTTTGAGTGAAATCCAATCGCTAGAACTACGCAATACACCAACCACACCAATTGCTAGAACTATGCCATACACCGACGACTCCAATTTGGAACGAACCGCGTTGGAACTTGAAATGTCCAATTTTTTAAACCGATTGATTTTGAATCGAGCCCAAAACTTGGGCAACATCATAATGTAGTGGGAGGAGTCATTTGATGAGTTTTGAGTGAAATCCAATAGCTAGAACTACGCAATACACCAACCACTCCAATTTGGAATGAACTGCTGTGGAACTTGAATTGTCCAATTTCTTAAACCGAATGATTTCGGATGGAGCGCCAAACTTGGGCAACATCATAATATAGTTGGAGGAGTCATTTGGTGAGTTTTGAGTGAAATCCAATCGCTAGAACTACACAATTCACCTACCACTCCAATTTGGAACGAACTGCCTTGGAACTTGAATTGTCCAATTTCTTACACCTATTGACTTCGGATTGAGCCCAAAACTTGGGCAACATCATAATATGGTGGGAGGAGTCATTTGGTGAGTTTTGAGTGAAATCAAATCGCTTGAAATTTGCACGACACCAACCACTCCAATTTGGAACGAACTGCCTTGGGCAACATCATAATATGGTGGGAGGAGTCATTTGGTGAGTTTTGAGTGAAATCCAATTGCTAGAACTACGCAGTACACCAACCACTCCAATTTGGAGCGAACCTCGTCGGAACTTGAATTCTTCAATTTCTTACACCTACTGATTTCGGATCGAGCCCAAAACTTGGGCAACATCATAATATGGTGGGAGGAGTCATTTGGTTAGTTTTGAGTGAAATCCAATCTTTAGAACTATGCAATACAGCAACCACTATAATTTGACCGAACTGCGTTGGAACATGAATTGTCCAATTTCTTACACCTGTTGATTTCGGATCGAGCCCAACACTTGGGCAACATCATAATAGGGTGGGAGGAGTCATTTGGTTAGTTTTGAGTGAAATCCAATCGCTTGAACTATGCAATCCACCAACCACTCAAATTTTGAACGAACAGCATTGGAACTTGAGTTGTCCAATTTCTTACACCTATTGATTTCGGATCGAGCCCAAAACATGGGCAACATGATAATATGGTGGGAGAACTCATTTCGTGAGTTTTGAGTGAAATCCAATCGCTAGAACAATTGCATACACCAACCACTTCAATTTGGAACGAACTGCTTTTGAACTTGAATTGTCCAATTTCTAACACCTATTGATTTCGGATCGAGGCCATAACTTGGGAAACATCATAATATGGTGGGAGGAGTCATTTGGTGAGTTTTGAGTGAAATACAATCGCTAGAACAATTGTATACACCAACCACTTCAATTTGGAACGAATTGCCTTTGAACTTGAATTGTCCAATTTCTTACACCTATTGATTTCGGATCGAGCCCAAAACTTGGGCAATATCATAATATGATGGGAGGAGTCATTTGGTCAGTTTTGAGTGAAATCCAATCGCAAGAACTATGCCGTACTCCAACCACTCCAATTTGGAACGAACTGCGTTGGAACTTGAAATGTCCAATTTTTTAAACCGATTGATTTTGTATCGAGCCCAAAACTTGGGCAACATCATAATCTAGTGGGAGGAGTCATTTGGGGAGTTTTGAGGGAAATCCAATCGCTAGAACTATGCCATACATCAAACACTCCAATTTGGAATGAACTGCGTTGGAACTTGAAATTTCCAAGTTTTTAAACTAATTAATTTTGAATCGGGCCCTAAACTTGGGCAACATCATAATCTGGTGGGAGGGGTGATTTGGTGTGTTTTTAGTGAAATCCAATCGCTAGAACTATGCCACACACCGAACACTCCAATTTGGAATGAACTGCATTGGAACTTGAATTGTCCAATTTTTGACACCTATTAATTTAGCATCGAGCCCAAAACATGGGCAACATCATCATATGATGGGTGGAGTCATTTGGTCAATTTTGAGGGAAATCCAATCGCTAGAAGTATGCAATATACCAAACCCTCCAATTTGGAACGGATTGCCTTTAAACTTGAATTGTCCAATTTCTTACACCTATTGATTTCGGATCGAGCCCAAAACATGGGCAACATCATAATCTGGTGGGAAGAGTCATTTGGTAAGTTTTGGGAGAAATCTGGTTGCCAGAACTATGCCATACACCAACCACTCCAATTCGGAACGAATTGCGTTAGTACTTGAATTGTCCAATTTCTTACACCTATTGATTTCGGATGAAGCCCAAAACTTGGGCAACAAAATAATATGGTGGGAGGAGTCATTTGGGGAGTGTTGAGAGAAATCCAATCGCTAGAACTATGCAATACAACAACCACTCCAATTTGGAACGAACTGCGCTCGAACTTGAATTGTCCAATTTCTTACACCTATTGATTTCGGATCGAGCCCAAAACTTGGGCAAAATCATAATATGATGGGAGGAGTCATTTGGTCAGTTTGGAGTGAAATCCAATCGCTAGAACTAAGCCATACACCAACTGCTCCAACTTGGAATGAACTGCCTTTGAACTTAATTGTCCAATTTCTTTCACCTATTGATTTCGCATCGATCCCAAATGTTGGGCAAAATCATAATATGGTGGGTGGAGTCATTTGGTGAGTTTTGAGTGAAATCCAATCGCTAGAACTATGTCATACGTCAACCACTCCAATTTGGAACGAACTTCCTTTGAAGTTGAAACGTCCAATTTCTTACACCTATTGATTTCGGATCAATCCCAAAACTTGGGCAACAATAAAATATGGTGGGAGGAGTCATTTGGTGAGTTTTGAGTGAAATCCAATCGCTAGAACTACGCAATACACCAACCACTCCAATTTGGAACGAACTACCTTTCAAATTGAATTGTCCAATTTCTTACACCAGTTGATATCGGATCGAGCCCAAAACTTGGGCAATAGCATAATCTGGAGGGAGGAGTCATTTGGTGAGTTTTGAGTGAAATCCAATCACTAGAACTATGCAATACACCAACCACCCCAATATGGAACGAACTGCCTTGGAACTTGAATTGTCCAATTTCTTACACCTATTCATTTAGCATCGAGCCCAAAACTTGGGCAACATCATTATGTGGTTGGAGATGTCATTTGGATAGTTTTGCATGAAATCCAATCGCTAGAACTATGCAATACACCAACCACTCCAACTTGGAATGAACTGCATTCGAACTTGAATTAACCAATTTCTTACACCTATTGATATCGGATCGAGCCCAAAACATGGGCAACATCATAATATGGTGGGTGGAGTCATTTGGTTGGTGTTGAGTTAAATCTAATCGCTTGAACTATGCAATCCACCGACCACTCCAATTTGGAACGAACTCCATTGGAACCTGAATTGTCCAATTTCTTACATCTATTGATTTCGGATCGAGCCCAAAACTTGGGCAAAATCATAATATGATGGGAGGAGTCATTTGGTCAGTTTGGAGTGAAATCCAATCGCTAGAACTAAGCCATACACCAACTGCTCCAACTTGTAATGAACTGCCTTTGAACTTAATTGTCCAATTTCTTTCACCTATTGATTTCGCATCGAGCCCAAATGTTGGGCAAAATCATAATATGGTGTGTGGAGTCATTTGGTTAGTTTTGAGTTAAATCCAATCGCAAGAACTATGCCATACACCAACCACTCCAATTTGGAACGAACTGCGTTGGAACTTGAAATGTCCAATTTTTTAATCTGATTGATTTTGAATCGAACCCAAAACTTGGGCAACATCATAATCTAGTGGGAGGAGTCATTTGGTGAGTTTTGAGTGAAATCCAATCGCTAGAACTACACCATACACTAAACACTCCAATTTGGAATGAACTGTGTTGGCACTTGAAATGTCCAATTTTTTAAACCTATTAATTTTGAATCGGGCCCTAAACTTGGGAAACATCATAATCGGGTGGGAGGAGTGAGTTGGTGTGTTTTTAGTGAAATCTAATCGCTAGAACTACGTCATACACCAAACACTCCAATTTGGAACAAACTGCCATTGAAGTTGAATTGTCCAATTTCTTACACCTATTGATTTCGGATCTACCCCAAAACTTGGGCAACAACATAATATGGTGGGAGGAGTCGTTTGGTGAGTCTTGGGGGAATTGCATTGGAACTTGAACTGTCCAATTTCTTACAACTATTGATTTAGCATCGAGCCCAAAACTTGGGATACACCAACCACTCCAATTTGGAATGAACTGCCTTTGAACTTGAATTGTCCAATTTCTTACACCGATTGATTTCGGATCGAGCCCAAAACCTGGGCAACATCATAATATGGTGGGAGGATCCATTTGCGAGGTTTTGAGTGAAATCCAATCGCTAGAACTGCGCATACAACAACCACTCCAATTTGGAACGAAGTGCCTTTCAAATTCAATTGTCCAATTTCTTACACCAATTGATATCGGATCGAGCCCGAAACATGGGCAACAGCATAATCTGGAGGGAGTAGTCATTTGGTGAGTTTTGAGTGAAATCCAATCGCTAGAACTATGCAATACACCAACCACTCCAATTTGGAACGAACTGCGTTGGAACATGAATTGTCCAATTTCTTACACCTATTGATTTCGGATCGAGCCCAAAACATGGGCAACATCATAATATGGTCGGGGGAGTCATTTGGTGGGTTTTGAGTGAAATCCAATCGCTAGAACTATGAATTACCCCAACCACTCCAATTTGGAACGAACTGCCTTTGAAGTTGAAACGTCCAATTTCGAACACCTATTGATTTCGGATAGATCCCAAAACTTGGGCAACATCATAATATGGTCGGAGGAGCCATTTGCGTGGTTTTGAGTGAAATCCAATCGCTAGAACTATGCATACAACAACCACTGCAATTTGGAACGAAGTGCCTTTCAAATTGAATTATTGAATTTCTTCCACCAATTGATATCGGATCGAGCCCAACACATGGGCAACAGCATAATCTGGAGGGAGTAGTCATTTGGTGAGTTTTGAGTGAAATCCAATCACTAGAACAATGCAATACACCAACCACTCTAATTTGGAACGAACTGCCTTTGAACTTGAAATGTCCAATTTCTAACACCTATTGACTTCGGATCGATCCCAAAACTTGGGCAACAATAAAATATGGTGGGAGGAGTCATTTGGTGAGTTTTGAGTGAAATCTATTTGCTAGAACTACGCAATACACCAACCACTCCAATTTGGAACGAACTGC
>NW_018921333.1:196939-245026 GCF_002207925.1 Prunus avium
ACACCCATTGGAACAACTTTCATGAAGAATGTGGCCTCATCCGAGCTATTTAGGTTGCTGAAACAAAGCTTGCAATATGACCTACGAAACTGGGCTGGCAGGGGACTGTAGCCAAAATTGAGTTTGTCTTTAAGCTCTTCATCCATTCATCCAAATTAGGCCCTAACATGCATGGATTGCATCATTTACTATCCAAAGCCCTCATTATTACCTAAAGCTCAATGAACTGAAAGATAAACACAAAAAGGATTAAAAGCACAAGTTTAACTCAAAAACATAACCAAATCATAAGCTAGAAGGGTACAAAATGATATGTAAATATGCACCGATCATCCCTCCAGGATGAATTGTATAGGATGAATGGTGTCCTTCTTTTAGAACTTCCTTTCTCAGATCAGAAATTTCTGGTACATACAATCTATTCAAATATCTTAATTCACTGTCAGCATGGATATTCCATCCATCTAGTGTCTCTCCAGTTGTAATCTTAGTTCGAATGTCTTTAGACACAGAATCATATTTTTGTGCCTCAATTATCGTTCCAATCAAACTGGGGTGAGTTACTAAATTACATAGATATGCACAATCCTCGTGTACATCTACGTACAAGTCAAAATCATAGAGAGACTCTACCATCTTCCACCTTTGATCATATAAACTGGCCATGACTTCTTGGGGATTTCTACTTAAAGCATCAGCCACCACATTAGCTTTTCCTGGATGATAATGTAAATCAAAGTCATAATCTTCTAGATATTCCATCCAATGCCTTTGTCTTAAATTCAACTCCTTCTGAGTGAATAAGTACTTCAAACTTTTATGATTCGAGTAGAGTTCAAAACGTTCCCCATATAAATAATGTCTCCATACTTTCAATGCATGAACAATGGCTGCCAGTTCTAGATTGTGTGTCGGGTAATTCTTCTCATGTGATTTCAATTGGCGAGAAGCATAAGCAACAACTCTATCAGACTGCATCAAAACACATCCTAAACCATGCAATGATGCATCAGTATACACTATATAACTTACACCTCTTTCTGGTATAATTAACACAGGAGCTGATGTCAATTGAGTTTTTAACTCGTGAAATGCTTCCTCACATTTATCATCCCAAATAAACTTAACTCCCTTTTGTGTCAACTTGGTCATTGGATTAGCTATCTGAGAAAAATCCTTGATAAATTTCCTATAATAGCCAGCCAAACCAAGAAAACTTCGAATTTCATGAACATTTTTCGGTTCTTTCCAATTTAGCACTACTTCGACTTTTGTAGGATCCACGGCGATGCCTTCTTTTGAAATAACATGTCCTAAAAACTTTACTTCTGTCAACCATTACTTAGCTTGGCAAATAACTTGTGTTCTCTCAATGTCTGTAGAACAAATGACAAGTGTTGTTCATGTTCTTCTTGAGATGATGAATAAATAAGAATATCATCAATGAACACAATCACAAATTGATCCAGATAAGGTCGAAAAACTCGATTCATTAAGTCCATGAAAACTGCCGGAGCATTTGTCAATCCAAAAGGCATTACTATTCATAATGTCCATATCGCGTTCGGAACGCAGTTTTCGATACATCTTCTGCTTTTACTCGTAGTTGGTGATAACCAGAGCGAAGATCAATCTTTGAGAAGTATCGGGAACCTTGCAGTTGATCAAATAGGTCATCAATCCTAGGTAATGGGTACTTGTTCTTGATGGTGATTCTATTCAGTTGACGATAGTCAATACACATCCTCAGACTTTGATCACTTTTCTTTACAAAGAGTGCAGGAAAACCCCATGGTGAGGTACTAGGACGAATGAAACCTTTTCTTTCAAGTTCTTGCAGTTGTGTTTTGAGTTCTTTCAACTCTGCTTGTGCCATCCGATGTGGAGGTATAGAGATAGGTGATGTGCCAGGATAGATATCTATAGAAAACTCCACTTCACGTTCTGGGGGTAGTCCAGATAAATCTTCTGGGAAAACATCACCGATATTCTTTACTATAGGAATAAGCCTAAGTTTGGAAACACCCAGATCCTTATTGGCCATATGAGCAATCAATCTCAAATAATTACAATTTTTATTATCCAAGATTGATTCAGGCTTGCAACTATTCTTATTTCCATAAAAACTGAATGTTTTCCCATCGCTGAGAGTTATAGTCACCATCTTTCTACCACAATCAAGAATAGCTTTAAATTGGGTAAGCAAGTCCATCCCCAATATTACATCATACACCATGAATTCCAATATCATCAGGTCAACAACAAGTTTATGATCTGATATCTCTATTATGCAGGATCTACACAACTTATTAACTTCAACACATTTACCCAATGGAGATCCAATCATCAACGAGGATTTCATAAATTCATATTCTAATCCAAGAATGGATGCAAAGGACACAGATATGAATGAATTTGTAGCACCGGGGTCAAATAATATTCTAGCCCACGAGTTGAAAACTAGAAATGTACCTTCCACCACAGTAGGTTCATTCTGCTCCACCACTTGTCCAACAGCATATACTCGTCCTTGAGTGAGTTGTTCTGGTCTCCTTGCTGCTCCTGGCGCCTTAGGCCTTTGTTGTGCAAGTTGTCCTCTTGGACGTTGTGCCTGTTGATTAACAGGACCTCTAAACTGATTATGTGAAGCTTGGTATGGGGCTTGGTACGAAGCACGATACTGTCTTTGTGGAGCTTCAAATTGTTGTTGTGGTGCACGGAATTGTGGTTGTGGTTGTGGAGCAACAGGTATCTGATATGATTGTAGCTGGGGACAATCCCTCCGGTAATGTCCTATCTGCCGACAATGATAACAAAATCCTGAGTTTTGAGTTGCCTCAAATGATCTTGGATTTTGATACCGAGAACGAGAGGGGAAAAATCTTTGGCGTTTACTACTTTGTCCCCCGTTAGGATTCTTAGGTTCAAAAACTCTCTTAGAACCAAGTATTCTTTGTTCGGCCATTAAGGCACGATCAACAAGTTCAGCATATTTCTTTAACTTAAAAAGTTCCACTTTCTCCTTGATCTCTAGTCTCAATCCTTCTTCAAATTTCTTTGCTTTTGCAGACTCATCAGGAATTATGTAAGGAGGAAAACGCATCAGTTCTTCAAACTTAGCTTGATATTGTCCCACAGTCATATCACCTTGATAAAGATTAGTGAACTCACGTACCTTCATGGTTTTCATAGTTTCAGGAAAATATTTTTCCAGAAATATTGTCTCAAAGGCAACCCAAGTTGCAATCTCAACATCAGGCATAACCAAGATAGATTCCCACCAATGATAAGCTTGTCCTTCCAGATAGGTAGAAGCAATGATTACTTTCAGGTTTCCAGGAACTCTTTGTTCATTCATCTTTCTCCTCATTTGTCTTAACCATTCTTCTGCTACCATAGGGTTTGGATCACCCTTGAACACAGGTGGCCGTGTCTTACGAAATTCTCCTTGAATCCTCATTATTTGATCATCTTGAGTTTCCTGATGGGGTTCGTGGTTATTTGTCTCACGAATAGCAGAGGCCATATCCTGAATGGCTAACATTATTCTCATACTATCACTCACATCATTCTCGTTTTGTCCTTCTATTCCAGCCATCTTAACAATTGGACCTTTATCAGATAATTCCACAAGATTAATATATATGTGAATATGCTAAATATTATAAACTAAAAATACTTGTCACATGCACAACGTAACACACACAATGACAGACACCAATAAGTGTCGATGCTAATGAAACTTAGTGTGGATTTAAATAGACTAGTGAATCGAAAAGTCAAGTAAAGTAAATAAAATGACTGAATCTTAACATATTCACAATACGAAGTATGAGAATGCTGTACACTATAATTATGAAAAATGAAACTAACAATTAATTAATCCATAGCATTTTTTTAAATACGTAATTGATTATGTCAATAAAACCTAGAAAAACATATATATAAAACATTTATAAATTATATGAAAAAGAAACATTATAGAAAAACATGCATATTAAACATTTATAAGTTGTTACAAACCTATTTCACAAAATTTTAACAAAACAGTTATGAACCTATGTTACAAAGAACTTCCCAGTTCTAAACCTTCATAAGGCTGCCCACAAAAACTATACATACCAAAATCAGCCTGTTAGATTCACACTATCTATTATTAGTCAAACTTTCTATTCATCATCAGAACTAATATCTATAATTTCAACATGAGGGATAACAGGCTCAGGGTGTTCATTTTCATCATCAGAACTCAGATTGATGACAGTTGGATCAGAATTTTGTGGTTCAATGATAACCACTGAAGCAGCTGACCCCACAGACTCAGCAGATAGAGCATCAAGGTCCAAAAGTTCCAAAAATGCTTCATCTCCTGGATCTGGGACATGGGGTAAGTTTAACTCTTGTGGTTCTGAAACATATGGTAAGTCTACCCCTGGTGGTGGCCACATATCAACAGCTATAATTGTAGCATCTTCTAACACCTGGTTGTAGGAATGTGCTTCAATATTTAATTGATATTGACTCCTAATATTGTTCGCCTGCAACCGAAGTCTAACAACTAGTCTCTGCATTTCTGGTGTATAAAACATCCTTCTATTTCCTGTATCTATGACTTCATTAACTACGTCCACATAAGCTTGGTGGCGTAGACGGCTGTGGAATTCTTCTTCGTTTACTGGGATAAGGCCATCGGGTCCCATTTGGAACCCTCCCCACGTATCATTGCTGTGATCGGGTTACATCCGAAACATTAACTTAACAGGTCAGTTAAATAACAAAATAACTTAATAAAACCGTAAAACTAGCTCTGATACCAACTTGTCACGCCTCGACCCACGGGTTTACGTAATCTTGGATTAAGACGTGATACACACCTTAATTATAGAATTTAATAAACTTGAATTGTCCAATTTCTTACACCTAATGATTTCGGATCGAGCCCAAAACTTGGGCAACATCATAATATGGTGAGAGGAGTCATTTTGTGAGTTTTGAGTGCAATCCAATCTCAAGAACTATGCAATATACCAACCACTCCAATTTGGAACGAACTTCCTTTGAACTTGAATTGTCCAATTTCTTACATTTATTGACTTCGGATTGAGCCCAAAACTTGGGCAACATCATAATATGGTGGGAGGAGTCATTTGGTGAGTTTTGAGTGAAATAATTCAACCGCTAGAACTATGAATTACACCAACCACTCCAATTTGGAACGAACTGCCTTTGAACTTGAATTGTCCAATTTCTTACACCTATCGACTTCGGATCGAGCCCAAAACTTGGGCCACATCATAATACGGTGGGAGGAGTCATTTGGTGAGTTTTGAGTGAAATCCAATCGCTAGAACTATGCAATACACCAACCACTCCAATTTGGAATGAACTGCCTTGGAACTTGAATTGTCCAATTTCTTACACCTATTGATTTCGGTTCGAGCCCAAAGTTTGGGCAACATCATAACATGGTGGGAGGAGTAATTTTGTGAGTTTTGAGTGAAATCCAATCTCAAGAACTATGCAATACACCAACCACTCCAATTTGGAAGGAACTGCCTTTGAAATTGAATTGTCCAATTTCTTACACCTATTGACTTCGGATCGAGCCCAAAACTTGGGCAACATCATAATATGGTGGGAGGAGTCATTTGGTGAGTTTTGAGTGAAATCCAATCGCTAGAACTATGCAATACACCAACCACTCCAATTTGGAACGAACTGCCATTGAACATCGTAATTGTCCAATTTCTTACACCTATTGAGTTTGGATTGGGCCCAAAACCTTTGCAACAGCATAATATGATGGGAGGAGTCATTTGGTGAGTTTTGAGAGAAATCCAATCGCTAGAACTATGCAATACACCAACCACTTCAATTTGGAACGAACTGCGTTGGAACTTGAATTGTCCAATTTCGTACACCTATTTACTTCGGATCAAGCCCAAAACTTGGGCAACATCATAATATGGTGGCAGGAGTCATTTGGAGAGTTTTGAGTGAAATCCAATCGCTAGTACTATGCAATACACCAACCACTTGAATTTGGTACGAACTGCGTTGGAACTTGAGTTGTCCAATTTCTTACAACTATTGACTTCAGATCGAGCCCAAAACTTGTGCAACATCGTAATATGGTGGCAGGAGTCATTTGGTGAGTTTTGAGTGAAGTCCAATCCCTAGAACTATGCAATACACCAACCACTCTAATTTGGAATGAACTCCCTTTGAACTTGAATTGTCCAATTTGTTACACCTGTTCACTTCGGATTGAGCCCAATACTTGGGCAACATCATAATATGGTGGGAGGAGTCTTTCGGTGAGTTTTGAGTAAAATCCAATTGCTAGAACTATTCAATACACCAACCACCCAAATTTGGAACGAACTGCCTTTTAAATTGAATTATCCAATTTCTTACACCTGTTGATATCGGATCGAGCACAAAACTTAGGAAACATCAAAATATGGGGGGAGGAGTCATTTGCTGAGTTTTGAGTGAAATCCAACTGCTAGAACTATGGAATACACCAACCACCCCAATTTGGAATGAACATCCTTTGAACTTGAATTGGCCAATTTCTTACACCTATTGGCTTCGGATCGAGCCCAAAACTTGGGCAACATCATAATATGGTGGGAGGAGTCATTTGGTGAGTTTTGAGGAAAATCCAATCGCTAGAACTATGCAATACACCAACCACTCCAATTTGGAACGAACTGCCTTTTAAATTGAATTATCCAATTTCTTACACCTATTGACTTCAATCGCTAGAACATCGCCGTGGATCCTGCAAGAGTCGAAGTTTCTTGGTTTGGCTGGCGACTATAGGAAATTTATCCAGGATTTTTCTCAGATAGCTAATCCAATGGCCAAGTTGACCCAAAAGGAAGTTAAGTTTATTTGGGATGATAAATGTGAGGAAGCATTTCACGAGTTAAAAACTCGATTGACATCAGCTCCTATGTTAATTATACCAGAAAGAGGTGTAAGTTATATAGTGTATACTGATGCATCATTGCATGGTTTAGGATGTGTTTTGATGCAGTCTGACAGAGTTGTTGCTTATGCTTCTCGCCAATTGAAATCACATGAGAAGAATTACCCAACACACAATCTAGAAGTGGCAGCCATTGTTCATGCATTGAAAGTATGGAGACATTATTTAAATGGGGAACGTTTTGAACTCTACTGGGATTATAAAAGTTTGAAGTACTTATTCACTCAGAAGGAGTTGAATTTAAGACAAAGGTGTTGGATGGAATATCTAGAAGATTATGACTTTGATTTACATTATCATCCAGGAAAAGCTAATGTGGTGGCTGATGCTTTAAGTCGAAATCCCCAAGAAGTCATGGCCAGTTTATATGATCAAAGGTGGAAGATGGTAGAGTCTCTCTATGATTTTGACTTGTACGTAGATGTGCACGAGGATTGTGCATATCTATGTAATTTAGTAACTCACCCCAGTTTGATTGGAAAGATAATTGAGGCACAAAAATATGATTATGTGTCTAAAGACATTCGAACTATGATTACAACTGGAGAGACACCAGATGGATGGAATATCCATGCTGACAGTGGATTAAGTTATTTGAATAGATTGTATGTACCAGAAATTTCTGATCTAAGAAAGGAAGTTCTGAAAGAAGGACACCATTCATCCTATACAATTCATCCTGGAGGGACAAAGATGTATCATGACCTGAGACGTAACTTTTGGTGGAGTGGCATGAAGAGAGATATAGAAAAATTTGTAGCAAAGTGTCTTACATGTCAGCAGGTGAAAGCTGAACATCAGAAACCGTCAGGTCCATTACAGCCATTACCAGTAGCAGAATGGAAATGGGATCATATAACCATGGATTTTGTTACAGGTTTACCAAAATCTCCAAAGGGACGAGATGCAGTATGGGTTATAGTGGATCGGTTGACCAAATCTGCACATTTCTTACCGATCAAAACAACAAATTCCACTGAAATCCTTGGAAAACTTTATGTTCGAGAAATAATAAGATTACATGGAATTCCTATTTCGATTGTATCTGATCAAGATTCTAAGTTTACTTCCAAATTTTGGGGAAGTTTACAGAAAGCATTAGGTACGCAACTAAATTTTAGTACTGCTTTACATCCCCAAACTGATGGACAATCAGAGAGAACTATTCAAATTTTAGAGGACATGTTGAGAGCATGTATTCTAGATTTTGGTGGAAGTTGGGAAGATCATTTGGTGTTGGCAGAATTCTCCTACAACAACAGCTATCAATCCAGTTTTCAAATGGCACCTTTTGAAGCTCTATATGGAAGACCTTGTCGGTCACCTGTATGTTGGATTGAAGTGGGAGAAACTGTGTTGCTAGGACCTGATTTGGTACAAGCGACAACTAAAAAGGTTAAACTTATCAAGCAACGTCTCTTAATTGCTCAAAGTCGACAAAAGAACTACGCTGACCGAAGAAGGAAACCATTAAGTTTTAATGTGGGGGATTACGTGTTTCTTAAAGTCTCACCGCGAAGAGGAGTAAAAAGATTTGGAAAAACTGGAAAATTAGCACCAAGGTTTATTGGACCATATGAAATCTTGGAAAAGATTGGTGAAGTGGCTTATAAGCTAGCGTTACCACCCCAACTTTCGAATACACATAATGTTTTCCATGTTTCTATGCTTCGAAAGTATGAGCCTGATCCAACCCATGTTCTAGACTGGAAAGAGCTCAACTTAGATGAAGAACTGTCATTTGAGGAAAGACCAATACAGATTTTGGATCTCAAAGAACAAGTCCTACGTACGAAAACAATATCATTGGTCAAAGTTCTTTGGTTACATGGGAATACAGAAGAAGCCACGTGGGAATTAGAAATTGAAATACTTAAAAAGTACCCATAATTGTTCTCCCATTCCACTAAGTTTTAAAATTTCGAGGACGAAATTTCTTTAAGGACGGTAGATTGTGAGAATCTGTATTCTTAAAAAGTTTTTAAAGAAGATTAAACATTGTTTTAAATATATATATATTGTTTTTACAATACTATTCTAAATAAATATTTGTACTTAGTATATATGTATATATATATATATGTTCATTTGAATAACTATAAATTATATATTTATTATTGGTCTTTCTCTAGATATTTCTTGGGTATTTAATTGTATATAATATCCTATTGTTAGAATTTAGTAGTAGCTTAAGAAACGTCCACCTATCAACCAACTTGATTGTTGTCAATCATAGTTAGCTTAAGAAACGTCCACCTATCAACCAGCTTGGTTGTTGTCAATCTCTAGTGAAAACACATGATGCCATCTCACCATTTAGATGGCAAGATTTGCTTACTCAATGAACTTAAAAGTTATCTAAACACTTTTACTTGGCTAGCAAGTAGTTGTCTTGCCGCCAGTACATTGAGATTTTTGCAACCCAACCAATAGGGAGTCTTTTAGTTACCGCCTCCCTTGTAGTATAAATAAGACATTCCTGTGCTTTTGAAAGCACACATGAAAATTCATACAAAGAGATTAAACGTAGAGGGAGAAAGAGAGAATAGTGAGGAAATTCTTGGAAGAGAAATAGGACTTAGCTTGTGTGTTCTTAACTTGGAGCTAGCTTTGGAAACACGGTAGGGGTTTCTTGGGGGCCGTTTGCAGAGATTGATTTAATTAAATTTTGTGAAGAACTACCTTTGAAATTCGAGTGGTTGGTGTATTGCATTGTTCTTGCGATTGGATTTCACTCAAAACTTACCGAATGACTCCTCCCACCATATTATGATGTTGCAAAATTTTTGGGCTCGATCCTAAGTGAATAGGTGTAAGAAATTGGGCAATTCAAGTTCAAAGGCAGTTCGTTCCAAACTTGGAGTGGTTGGTGTATTGCATAGTTCTTGAGATTGGATTTCACTAAAAACTCACCAAATGCCTCCTCCCACCATATTATGATGTTGCCCAAGTTTGGGGCTCGATCCGAAATCAAGAGGTGTAAGAAATTGGACAATTCAAGTTCCAACACAGTTCGTTCCAAATTGGACTGGTTGGTGTATTCCAAAGTTCTAGCGATTGGATTTCACTAAAAACTCACGAAATGACTCCTCCCAACATATTATGTTGTTGCAAAAGTTTTGGGCTCGATCCTAAGTGAATAGGTGTAAGAAATTGGGCAATTCAAGTTCAAAGGCAGTTCGTTCGAAATTGGAGTGATTGGTGTATTGCATAGTTCTACCGATTGGTTTTCACTCAAAACTCACCAAATCACTCCTCCCACCATATTATGATGTTGGCCAAGTTTTGGGCTCGATCCAAAGTCAATAGGTGTAAGAAATTGGAAAATTCAAGTTCAAAGGAAGTTCGTTCCAAATTGGAGTGGATGGTGTATTGCATAGTTCTAGCGATTAGATTTCCCTCAAAACTCACCAAATGACTCCTCCCACCATAATATGATGTTTCTAAAGTTTTGGGCTCGATTCGATATAAATATTTGTAAGAAATTGGATAATTCAATTTGAAGGGCTTTTCGTTCCAAATTGGAGTGGCTGGTGTATTGCATAGTTCTAGCAATTGGATTTCACTCAAAACTCACCAAATGACTCCTCCCACCATATTATGATGTTGCCCAAGTTTTGGGCCCGATCCGAATTCAATAGGTGTAACAAATTGGACAATTCAAGTTCAAAGGCAGTTCGTTCCAAACTTGGAGTGGTTGGTGTATTGCATAGTTCTAGCGATTGGATTTCACTCAAAACTCACCAAATGACTCCTCCCACCATATTATGATGTTGCCCAAGTATTGGGCTCGATCCGAAGTCAATAGGTGTAACAAATTGGACAATTCAAGTTCAAAGGCAATTCGTTCCAAATTGGAGTGGTTGGTGTATTGCATAGTTCTAGTGATTGGATTTCCCCCAAAACTCACCAAATGACTCCTCCCACCATATTATGATGTTACCCAAGTTTTGGGCTTGATCCGAAGTCAATAGGTGTAAGAAATTGGCCAATTCAAGTTCAAAGGCTGTTCATTCCAAATTGGAGTGGTTGGTGTATTCCATAGTTCTAGCATTTGGATTTCACTCAAAACTCACCAAATGACTCCTCCCACCATATTTTGATGTTTCCTAAGTTTTGGGCTCGATCCGATATCAACAGGTGTAAGAAATTGGATAATTCAATTTAAAAGGCAGTTCGTTCCAAATTTGGGTGGTTGGTGTATTGAATAGTTCTAGCAATTGGATTCTACTCAAAACTCAATGTTGTTGCCCAAGTTTTGGGATCGATATGAAATCAATAGGTGTAAGAAGTAGGACAATTCAACTTCCAACGCAGTTCATTCCGAATTGGAGTGGTTGGTGTATTGCATAATTCTAGCGATTGGATTTCACTCAAAACTCACCACATGACTCCTCCTACCATATTATGTTGTTGCCCAAGTTTTGGGGTCGATCCGAAGTCATTAGGTGTAAAAAATTGGCCAATTCAAGTTCAAAGGTAGTTCGTTCCAAATTGGAGTGGTTGGTGTATTGCATAGTTCTAGCGGTTGGATTTCAATCAAAACTCACCAAATGACTCCTCCCACCATATTATGATGTTGCCCAATTATTGGGCTCAATCCAAAGTCAACAGGTGTAACAAACTGGACAATTCAAGTTCAAAGGTAGTTCGTTCCAAATTGGAGTGGTTGGTGTACTGCATAGTTCTAGCAACTGGATTTCCCTCAAAAGTCACTGAATGACTCCTCCTACCAAATAATGTTGTTGCCCAAGTTTTGGGATCGATATGAAATCAATAGGTGTAAGAAGTAGGACAATTCAAGTTCCAACGCAGTTCATTCCGAATTGGAGTGGTTGGTGTATTGCATAATTCTAGCGATTGGATTTCACTCAAAACTCACCACATGACTCCTCCCACCATATTATGATGTTACCCAAGTTTTGGGATCGATCTGAAATCAATAGGTGTAAGAAGTAGGACAATTCAACTTCCAACGCAGTTCATTCCGAATTGGAGTGGTTGGTGTATTGCATAATTCTAGCGATTGGATTTCACTCAAAACTCACCACATGACTCCTCCTACCATATTATGTTGTTGCCCAAGTTTTGGGGTCGATCCGAAGTCATTAGGTGTAAAAAATTGGCCAATTCAAGTTCATAGGCTGTTCGTTCCAAATTGGAGTGGTTGGTGTATTGCATAGTTCTAGCAATTGGATTTCACTCAAAACTCACCAAAAGACTCCTCCCACCATATTATGATGTTGCCCAAGTATTGGACCCGATCCGAAGTCAATAGGTGTAACAAATTGGACAATTCATGTTCAAAGGTTGTTCGTTTCAAATTAGAGTGGTGAGTGTATTGCATAGTTCTAGCAGCTGGATTTCACTCGAAACTGACCAAATAACTCCTCCCACCATATTATGTTGTTACCCAAATTTTGGTCTTGATCTGAAGTCAATCGATGTAACATATTGGACAATTCAAGTTCAAAGGCAGGTCGTTCCAAATTGGAGTGGTTGGTGTATTGCATAGGTCTAGTGATTGGATTTCCCTGAAAACCCACCAAATGACTCCTCCCACCATATTATGATGTTGCCCATGTTTTGGGCCCGATCCGAAATCAATAGGTTTAAGAAGTAGGACAATTCAAGTTCCAATGCAGTTCGTTCCAAATTGGAGTGGTTGGTGCATTGCACAGTTCTAGCGATTGGATTTTGTTGGCTGCGCAAATCTCACGGCCTGGAGCTCCGGGCCGAGGGGATGTGCGTTAACACGTGGCTTCCTACTTTTGGATGCGGTGCGGTTGTGTACGGGCGTGCCGGCACGGTCTACCGTGCGTCGAGATGGTGATGTAGATGAAAATGGTTAAGTGGTGCGCCTGTTTCGGTTCGACTCCTAATCAAACGATTGTGGCCGAGAGAGGAACTGATCTCGGCTGTCAGGTTCACGGCCTGAGCTACAAGGCCGTTTAATGGTGGTGTTGATGTTGGATTTTTGGCGTTGCTCGGGGAATGACGGTCGTATGATATATGTGATGAATGATAGAGTAACAGAGATGGTGCTCCGGCGCCTTGAAAATCAAGGGTCGTATTATATATTGATGAACGGATTTTCCTTACAAACTAACACTACTCCTAGGAAAGCAAATAAAGATAGTGCATTACAGGAAAATATAATTTGCTCCGTGGGAGGCTTTGGTTTGGTGTTTGAACCCTTTGAATGTATCTTGAACTTGGTATTTATAGGAGGAGCTCTTGGAGGAGTAATTGAGACTGAAAATCTGCATGGTGGAGCCTGATCAGAGCAAGTGGGTAGTCTAATCGACATGTGGGATCGTGAAGCATGGTGGTGTGACCCCATGAATCCTGGTAAATCTCAGCCGCCGCCCTGATTGTGGGTTCTGCGCTTCTGGCCATGGGGACGCATTTAATGCCCTTGTTTGGTGGTTGATGATCTGACCTCTATTTGTAAGAATGTTTGTAAGTATGTTGGCGCCTAACCACTCTGATTTCTGTCACCAAATCCTGACTTGAGTCACTTCCCTTCTTTCCTCGTGCATTAAATGCCCTTTTGCGGCTAGTGGGTTTGCTAGTCAGAGGCGTTACTTCATTAAATGAAGCGTGGGACCCTGCCGCCAGGTGACAATTTGACTGTTAATATCTTCAGTCGTGTCCCCTTCGTACCTCGGCCTCGGCCTGACGATACTGTGTTTGCAAGCCCGAGATGACTATGCCTTCGCAACTTTTCCTTTCTTTTGAGGAAGGCAAAAGCGCTGCGTTTTGGATCGCGAACAGGTGCTGAGGCCGAAGGGGAAAACCCTTTCGGTCAGTGCACGACCGTGATTTACCAGGCACAAACAGATTTCCCTCAAAACCCACCAGATGACTCCTCCCACCATATTATGAGGTTCCCCAAGTTTCGGGCTCGATCCGAAGTCAATAGGTGTAAGAAATTGGCCAATTCAAGTTCAAAGGTTGTTTGTTCCAAATTGGGGCGGTTGGTGTACTGCATAGTTCTAGCAATTGGATTTCACTCAAAACCCACCAAATGACTCCTCCCACCATATTATGATGTTACCCAAGTATTGGGCTCATTCCGAAGTCTATAGGTGTAACAAATTGGACAATTCAAGTTCAAAGGCAGTTCATTCCAAATTGGAGTGGTTGGTGTATTGCATGGTTCTAGCGATTGGATTTCACTCAAAACTCACCAAATGACTCCTCCCACCATATTATGATGTTTCCCAAGTTTTGGCCACAATCAGAAATCAATAGGTGGAAGAAGTAGGACAATTCAAGTTCCAACGCAGTTCGTTCCAAATTGGAGTGGTTGGTGTATTGCATGGTTCTAGCGATTGGATTTCACTCAAAACTCACCAAATGACTCCTCCCACCATATTATGTTGTTGCCTAAGTATTGGGCTCGATCCAAAGTCAATAGGTGAAACAAATTGGACAATTCAAGTTCAAAGGCAGTTCGTTTCAAACTGGAGTGGTTGGTGCATTGCATAGTTCTAGCGATTGGATTTCCCTCAAAACTCACCAAATGACTCCTCCCACCATATTATGATGTTTCCCAAGTTTTGGCCACAATCAGAAATCAATAGGTGGAAGAAGTAGGACAATTCAAGTTCCAACGCAGTTCGTTCCAAATTGGAGTGGTTGGGGTATTGCACAGTTCTAGCAGTTGGATTTCCCTCAAAACTGACCAGATGACTCCTCCCACCGTATTATGTGGTTGCCCAAGTTTCGGGCTCGATCCGAAGTCAACAGTTGTAAGAAATTGGCCAATTCAAGTTCAAAGGCTATTCGTTCCAAATTGGAGTGGTTGGTGTATTGCATAGTTCTAGCAACTGGATTTCACTAAAAACTCAACAAATGACTCCTACCACCACATTAAGTTGTTCCCTAAGTTTTGGGCTCGATCAAAAATCAATAGGTGTAAGAAATTGGACAATTCAAGTTACAATATCAGTAGGTGTAAGAAATTGGATAATTAAATTTGAAAGGCACTTAGTTCCAAATTGGAGTGGTTGGTGTATTGCATAGTTCTAACGATTGGATTTCACTCAAAACTCGCCAAATGATTCCTCCCACCATATTATGTTGTTGCCCAAGTATTGGGCTTGATCCGAACTTAATAGGAGTAACAAATTGGACAATTCAAGTTCAAAGCCAGTTCGTTCCAAATTGGAGTTGTTGGTGTATTGCATAGTTCTACCGATTGGATTTCACTCAAAACTCACCAAATGACTCCTCCCACCATATTATGATGTTACCAAAGTTTTTGGCTCGATCCGAAATCAATAGGTATAAGAAATTGGCCAATTCAAGTTCAAAGAATGTTCATTCCAAATTGGAGTGGTTGGTGTATTGCATAGTTCTTGCAATTGGAATTCACTCCAAACTCACCAAATGACTCCTCCCACCATATCATGACACTGCCCAAGTTTTGGGCTCAACCCGAAGTCAATAGGTGTAAGAAATTGGCCAATTCAAGTTCAAAGGCTGTTCGTTCCAAATTGGAGTGGTTGGTGTATTGCATAGTTCTTGCAATTGGATTTCAATAAAAACTCACCAAACGACTCCTGCCACCGTATTGTGATGTTGCCCAAGTTTTGGGCTAGATCTGAAGTCAATAGGTGGAACAAATTGGACAATTCAAGTTCAAAGGCAGTTCGTTCCAAATTGGAGTGGTTGGTGTATTGCATAGTTCTATCGAATGGATTTAACTCAAAACTCACCAAATGACTCCTCCGACCATATTATGATGTTGCCCAGGTGTTGGGCTCGATCCGAAGTCAATAGGTGTAACAAATTTGACAATTCAAGTTCAAAGGCAGTTCGTTCCGTGGTTCTAGCGAATGGATTTCACCGAAAACTTGGGCAACATCAAAATATTGTGGAAGGAGTCACCTATTGATATCGGATCAAGCAGAAAACTTAGGAAACATCATATTATGGCGGCAGGAGTCATTTGGTGTGTTTTGAGGGAAATCCAATCGCTAGAACTACGCAATACACCAACCACTCCAATTTGGAACGTACTTCGTTGGAACTTGAATTGTCCAATTTCTTACACCTATGGATTTCTGATCGAGCCCAAAACTTGGGCAACATCGTAATATGGTGGGAGGAGTCATTTGTTGAGTTTTGAGAGAAATCCAAGCTCTAGAACTATGAAATACACCAACCACTCCAATTTGGAACGAACTGCGATGGAACTTGAATTGTCTATTTTCTTACACCTATTGATTTTGGATCGAGCCCAAAACTTGGGCAACATCATAATATGGTGGGAGGAGTCATTTGGTGAGTTTTGTGCGAAATCCAATCGCTAGAACTATAAAATACATCAACCACAGGAATGAACTGCGTTGGAACACGAATTGTCCAATTTCTTACACCTATTGATTTCGGATAGAGCCCAAAAGTTGCACAACATCATAATATGGTGGGAGGAGTCATTCGGTGAGTTTATAGTGAAATCCAATCGCTAGAACTATGCAATACACCAACCACTGCCATTTGGAACGAATTGCGATGGAACTTGACTGGTCAAATTTCTTACACCTACAGACTTCGGATCGAGCCCAAAACTTGGGCAACATCACAACTTGGTGGGAGGACTCATTTGGTGAGTTTTGAGTGAAATCCAATCGCTAGAACTATGAAATACACCAACCACTCCAATTTGGAACGAACTGCGTTGGAATTTGAATTGTCCATTTTCTTACACCAATTGATTTCGGATCGAGGCCAAAACTTCGGCAACATCATAATATGGTGGGAGGAGTCATTTGGTGAGTTTTGAGTGAAATCCAAATGCTAGAACTATGCAATACACTAACCATTCCAATTTGGAACGAACTGCCTTTTAAATTGAAATTTCCAATTCTTACACCTATTGAGATCGGATCGAGCCCATAACATGGGAAACATCATAATATGGTGGAAGGAGTCATTTGGTGAGTTTTTAGGGAAATCCAATCGCTAGAAATATGCAATACACCAACCACTCCATTTTGGAACGAACTGTGTCGGAATTTGAATTATCCAATTTCCTGCAACTATTGATATCGGATTGAGGCCAAAACTTAGGAAACATCGTATTATCGTGGGCGGATTCATTTGGTGAGTTTAGAGTGAAATCCAATCGCTAGAACTGTGCAATGCCCCAACCACTCCAATTTGGAATGAACTGCCATTCAATTTGAATTGTTCAATTTCTTACACCTATTGATTTCTGATCGAGCCCAAAACTTGGGAAACATCACAACATGGTGGGATGAGTCTTTTGGTGAGTTTTGAGCGAAATCCTATCTGTAGAATAATGCGATGCACCACCCACTCCGATTTGGATCGAATTGCCTTTGAACTTGAATTGCCCAATTTCTTTCACCTATTGATTTCAGATCAAGCCAAAATGTTGGGCAACAACATAATATGGTGGGAGGAGTCATTTGGGGAGTTTTGAGTGAAATCCAATCTCTTGAACTATGCAATACACCAACCACTCGAATTTGGAACGAACTGCGACGGAACATGAATTGTCCATTTTCTTACACCGTTTGATTTCGGATCGAGCCCAAAACTTGGGCAACATCATAAAATGGTGGGAGGAGTCATTTGGTGAGTTTTGAGTGAAATCCAATCGCAAGAACTATGCAATACACCAACCACTCCAACTTGGAACGAACTGCCTTCGAACTTGAATTGTCCAATTTTTTACACCTATTGACTTCGGATCGAGCCCAAAATTTGTGCAACATCATAATATGGGAGGATGAGTCATTTGGTGAGTTTTGAGTGAAATCCAATCGCTAGAACTAGGAAATACACCACCCACTCCAATTTGGAACGAACTGTGATGGCACTTGACTCCCCCATTTTCTTACAAATATTGATTTCGGATCGAGCCCAAAACTTGGGCAACATCATAATATGGTGGGAGGAGTCATTTGGTGAGTTTTGTGAGAAATCCAACCGCTAGAACTATAAAATACACCAACCACTCCAATTTGGAACGAACTGCGTTGGAACACGAATTGTCCAATTTCTTACACCTATTGATTTCGGATCGAGCCCAAAACTTGGGCAACATCATAATATGGTGGGGGGAGTCATTTAATGAGTTTTGAGTGAAATTCAAATCCTAGAACTGTGCAACAAACCAACCACTCCAATTTGAAAGAACTTCCTTTGAGCTTGAATTGGCAAATTTCTTACACCTATTGACTTCGTATCGAGCCCAAACCTTGGGCAACATCATAATAAGGAGTCATTTGGTGAGTTTTCAGTGAAATCCAATCCCTTGAACTCTGCAATACACCAACCACTCCAGTTTGGAACGAACTGCCTTTCAACTTGAATTGTCCAATTTCTTACACCCATTGATATCGTATCGAGCCCAAAACTTGGGCAACATCATAATATGGTGGGAGGAGTCATTTGGTGAGTTTTGAGTGAAATCCAATCACTGGAAGTATGAAATACGCCAACCACTCCAATTTGGAACGAACTGCATTGGAACTTGAATTGTCCATTTTCTTACACCTATTGATTTCGGATCGAGCCCAAAACTTGGGAAACATCATAATATGGTGGGAGGAGTAATTTTGTGAGTTTTGAGTGAAATCCAATCTCAAGAACTATGCAATACACCAACCACTCCAATTTGGAAAGAACTGCCTTTGAAATTGAATTGTCCAATTTCTTGCACCTACTATTTTTAGATCGAGCCCAAAAGTTGGGCAACATCATAATATGGTGGGAGGGGTCATTTGGTGAGTTTTGAGTGAAATCCAATCTCTAGAACTATGAAATCTACCAACCACTCCAATTTGGAACCAACTGCGACGGAACTTGAATTGTCCATTTTCTTACACCTATTTATTTTGGATCGAGCCCAAAACTTGGGCAACATCATAATATGGTGGGTGCAGTCATTTGGTGAATTTTGAGTGAAATCCAATCGCAAGAACTATGCAATACACCAACTACTCTAATTTGGAACGAACTGCGTTGGAACACAAATTGTCCATTTTCTTACACCTATTGATTTCGGATCGAGCCAAAAACTTGGGCAACATCATAATATGGTGGGAGGAGTCATTTAATGAGTTTTGAGTGAAATTCAAATCCTAGAACTATGCAACAAACCAACCACTCCAATTTGGAAAGAACTGCCTTTGAGCTTAAATTTACAAATTTCTTACACCTATTGACTTTGTATCGATCCCAAAAGTTGGGTAATATCATAATATGGTGGGAGGAGTCGTTTGGTGAGTTTTGAGAGAAATCCAATCTCTAGAACAATGCGATGCACCACCAACTCAGATTTGGAACGAACTTACTTTGAACTTGAATTATCCACTATCTTTCACCTATTGATTTCGGATCGAGCCCAAATGTTAGGCAACAACATAATATGGTCGGAGGAGTCATTTGGTGAGTTTTGAGTGAAATCCAATCGCTAGAACTATGCAATACACCAACCACTCCAATTTGGAAAGAACTGCCTGTGAACTTGAATTGTCAAATTTTTTACACCAATTGATATCGGATCGAGCCCAAAACTTGGGCAACATCATAATATGGTGGGAGGAGTCGTTTGGTGAGTTTTGAGTGAAATTCAATTCCTAGAAAAATGCAACACACCAACCACTCCAATTTGGAACGAACTGCGTTGGAACTTGACTTGTCCAATTTTTTACAACAATTGATTTTGGATCGAGCCCAAAATTTGGGCAACACCATAATATGGTGGGAGTAGTCATTTGGTGAGTTTTGAGCGAAATCCAATCGCTAGAACTACGCAATACACCAACCACTCCAATTTGGAACGAACTGCCTTTGAACTTTAATTGACCAATTTCTTGCACATATTGATTTAAATCGAGCCCAAAAGTTGGGCAACAACATAATATGGTGGGAGGAGTCATTTGGTGAGTTTTGAGTGAAATCCAATCGCTAGAACTATGCAATACACCAACCACTCCAATTTGGAACGAACTGCCGTCGAACTTGAATTCTCCAATTTTTTACACCTATTGATTTCGGATCGAGCCCAAAACTTTGGCAACATTATAATATGGTGGAAGGAGTCATTTGGTGAGTTTTGAGTGAAATCCAATTGCTAGAACTATGAAATACATCAACCACTCCAATTTGAAATGAACTGCGTTGGAACTTGACTTGTCCAATTTTTTACACCTATTCATTTTGGATCGAGCCCAAAACTTGGGCAACATCATAATAGGGTGGGAGTAGTCATTTGGTGAGTTTTGAGTGAAATCCAATCACTAGAACTACGCACTACACCAACCACTCCAATTTGGAACGAACTGCCTTTGAACTTCAATTGTCCAATTTCTTACACATATGGATTTCAGATCGAGCCCAAATGTTGGGCGATATCAAAATACGGTGGGAGGAGTCATTTGGTGAGTTTTGAGTGAAATCCAATCGCTAGAACTGTGCAATACACGAACCACTCCAATTTTGAACGAACAACGTTGGAACTTGAATTGTCCAATTTCTTACACCTATGGATTTTGGATCGAGCCCAAAACTTGGGCAACATCATAATATGGTTTGAGGAGTCATTTGGTGAGTTTTGAGTGAAATCCAATCGCTAGAACTATGCAATACACCAACCACTCCAATTTGGAAAGAACTGCCTTTGAACATGAATTGTCAAATTTCTTACCACCATTGACTTCGTATCGAGCCCAAAACGTGGGCAACAACATAATACGGTGGGAGGAGTCATTTGGTGAGTTTTGAGTGAAATCCAATGGCTAGAACTATGCAATACACCAACCACTCCAATTCATAACGAACTGCCTTTCAAATTGAATTGTCCAATTTCATACACCTATTGACTTTGGGTCGAGCCCAAAACTTGGTCAACGTCATAATATGCTGGGGGGGAGTCATTTGGTGAGTTTTGAGTGAAATCCAATCGCTACAATTACGGAATACACCAACTACTCCAATGAAGAACGAACTGCCGTTGAACTTGATTTTTCCAATTTCTTACATCTATTGATTTCGGATCGACGCCAAAACTTGGGCAACATCATAATATAGTGGGCGGAGTCATTTGGTGAGTTTTGAGTTAAATCCAATCGCTAGAACTATGAAATACACCAACCACTCCAATTTGGAACGAACTGCCTTTGAACTTCAATTGTCCAATTTCTTACACCTATTGATTTCAGAAAGAGCCCAAAAGTTGGGTAACATCATAATATGGTGGGTGGAGTCATTTGTTCAGTTTTGAATGAAATCTAATCGCTAGAACTATGCAATACACCAACAAGTCCAACTTGAATAGAATTGCCTTTGAACTTCAATTGTCCAATTTCTTACACCCATTGATTTTAGAAAGAGCCCAAAAGTTGGGTAACATCATGATCTGGTGGGAGGAGTCATTTGGTGAGTTTTGAGTGAAATCCAATTGCTAGTACTATGCAATAAACCAACCACTCCTATTTGGATCAAACTGCCTTTGAACTTGAATTGTCAAATTTCTTACGACTATTGACTTCAGATCGTGCCCAAAACTTGGGCAATAACATAATATGGTGGGAGGAGTCATTTGGTGAGTTTTGAGTGAAATCCAATCCTCAGAACTATGCAATACACCAACCACTCCAATTTGGAATGAACTGCCTATGAACTTGAACTGTCCAATTTCTTACACCTATTGATTTTGGATCGAGACCAAACCTTGGGCAACATCATAAAATGGTGGGTGGAGTCATTTGGTGAGTTTTGAATGAAATCCAATAGATAGAACTATGCAATACACCAACCACTCCAATTTGGAACGAACTCCGTTGGAACATGAATAGTCCCATTTCTTACACCTATTGATTTCAGATCGGGCCCAAAACTTGGGCAACATCAAAAAACGGTGGGAGGAGTCATTTGGTGAGTTTTGAGTGAAATCCAATCGCTAGAACTATGAAATACACCAACCACTCCAATTTGGAACGAACTGCGTTGGAACTTGAATTGTCCATTTTCTTACACCTATTGATTTCGGATTGAGCCCAAAACTTGGGCAACATCGTAATATGGTGGGAGGAGTCATTTGGTGAGTTTTGAGTGAAATCCACACTACTACAAAAAAGGCAAAAGACGACTGGAATTCACCGTCGTGGATCGGGTTTTCAAACCGTCGTAAAATCGACCGACATCTTTTCCAAAGTAAAACTACGACGGTAAATCACCGTCGTTGTTATAAAAAACAACGTCATTAACAAAAAAAACCGACTTCTGTATACTGAAAAATGAGCCAAAAAATTGTCAAGGGTAAGAATAGACGACCTATTTTATACAAAAACACGTCGTGTAAATGAATACAATACGTCTTTAAATAAATAAAATAAGTCGTTATTAAAACATACTACGTCTCATCTATTTATATAACCGCCGTGAAATGATTTTTCCACTTTGTTTTTTCCATTAATATTGACGTGGAAATAGCGGTTGGGGTAATAGGGCCGGAAATCAATAAAGTTGATCATGAACTTTCGTTTCATGCACAGCCATGGTGGAGATTATATGTAACTAAGATAACTGGCCAGCAACTATATCTGCTACTTAGAGAACTGTGGGGATTGAATCCATCAGATGAAAGAGCCAATCTCAAGTTTCTCGGCTCATTACCAAACTCGGGCCATTTATCATCAACAAGTTTCCATGACGGGGAATCCGCCGGATGAGACATCTGACCGTCAATTGATTTTCTAGCAGCATGTCAAGTCAAATTCTTAGCTGTCTCAGGTGATTGAAACATCCTTTTAAACCTTGGAATTGGAGGAAAATACCACACCCCCTTCGCTGCCACACCCTCTTTCAAGAACCCATCTTTGGTTTCCTTCCACCTTGAGATACCACAAGTAGGACAATTAGTTGAATATTCATACTCCTTCCTATACAAGATGTAATCATTGGGGCATGCGTGGATTTTCTCATAACTCATCCCCAATGCACACAAAGTCTTTTTTGCCTCATACATAGAGGCCGGTATTGTATTTCCTTCTGGAAGCAACTCGCCCTGAAATATCAATAATTCTGTAAAACATACATCACTCATCCCATGTTTTGCCTTCAAATTATACAACTTCACTAATGCCGATAACTTGGTGTACTTTCTACAACCAGGGTACAATGGTTGATCTCCATCCCCAATCACATTAGCAAACTCATAAGGATCGGATCCAAAATCACCAAAATCATTATCATCCATCTCTATTTCTTCAAACACAAAACTGTACCTACTATGGTCATCATCTTCTTCAACATTTCTACTAGCATTAGTAGTTGCTTCACAAGGTTCTCCATGAAATGTCCAATTCTTATAGCTTTGGTCAACTCCATTAAAGTATAAGTGATCCCTTATAATTCCAATCCCAAACAATTTCAAATTCACACATTTAACACATGGACAACGGATATGCGTTGTAGTTAGAAGATTTTCTACAGAAAATTGCAAAAATGCTTCCACCCCTAACTCATATGCCTTCGATCTTCTATCCGAGTGCATCCATGACTTATCCATCTCCGACACTATATCCTATTATCTATAATAAGGTGAAAAGACAAGCAATGACCATCACTATAGCAGATTATATAAGGTTTTAATAGCAAGTAATAAAGTATACAGACGATGGTTTTTAAACAACAACAGACGTATTACACATATATAGACGACGGGTTTTAAAAAAACCTCGTCTAATGCTAGCAAAAACAGAGGCCAGCGAACTTGAACCACGACGGTAGTCAAAACATGCGTCATGGTATAAAAATACAGACGACAGTTTGTTAAAAAACCGTCGTCGTATGCATAAAAAAGATATCGAAATCCCAGTTTATTTTCAAGAACCCAGAATATATTCAGAACACAACATATACATTAATTTTTATGTTGGGTATTAACACGTATACTAAGCACGAAACCAACATATATTAAGCATCAAAACATTAAATCCATTCCCGATTCATAATAACAGAGAGTGATTAAAAGATCCGACAACATTAAATCCATTCCTGATTCATGAAAACATTAAACATTAAATCCATTAACCCATACCTCCGACAACATTAAAAAATCACAAAACCCTTTACCACAGAACTGAATATCATTCAATGAATTTACAAGCATGAGATTAGGGTTTGTACTTACAGGTAGGCAGAGCTCACAGATTATGGCCAACTTGGATTCGACGGAGTTGTAAACTTGGCCAACTTGGATTCGACGGAGAGCCCAACTTTGAATTAGAGTTGAAGTGAGAGAGCGGACCGAAATGTTTTAGGTCACAAACTATGGCCAACTTGGTTCAGGGTTACAAGTATAAGAGTTAGAGCGAAATCTGAAAATTTTAGGTCGCGGTGAAATTTTTAAAAAGCGCGCTCTTTAAAAAACATCGACGAAAACAAAAACAACTGTCGTTAAAATTTGAACCTAAACATGATGCTTATTTAAAAAATGACGTCGTTAAAATGTCAAAAGAAATATGACGCCTATTAAAATAATTGGGTCGTGGTATTTCCATACAACGTAAAAAAAAACAGACGTATTATAAAATTAAATAGACAAATATACCCTAAACCCTAATAAATAAAACCTAAATTATATATATTTTTTTTTAAAATAATTTTTCAAAAGGGATTAGGGTTTTATGGCCTAAAATATCTCGTCCATAAAACCCTAAACCCTAATCCCTTTTCTAAATTTATTTAAACCCTAAACCCTAAACCCTAAACCATTAAAGTATAAGTGATGTTGTGACTCATGAAAACATTTTTCTTTTTGGTGGTCATTTTAAATTTGAATAACTCAAACTTAATTTTTTAAATCTTAAGGGGGAAGAAAATATCTCAATGACTTCATAGGAGTTGACGTTGCATTTTTTGGATTTATTTTAAATTTATTATGAATATTTCGAATTAAATAGAATAAAATATTATTAATAAAACCCACAAACCACGTCGGGGTTAATAAATTAAAGACGATGTAAATCATAATAAACGACTTACTTTTAAAACAAACGTCGTTTAAAGGAAAAACCATGGCCATTTTTACACAGAAAACGACGTACAAACAATATTCCACGACCTAAACTCTTAACTTCTCGCCATCTAATATCAACCAAACGACGTCGTCTATAGAACCAAGAGCGTCGTTTGAAATACCTTTTACGTCTCTTTTTAAAAAACTATGACGTTCTTGTGTGTGTACAACGTCATTTTAAAGAAACGACGTTTAGAAAAGCGCTCTTCGTAAATCATCGACGGAAAACAAAAAAACCTTCGTTAAAAATATAAATAAACATGACGCTTATTACATCTATACCCTAAACCCTAAACCCTAAACCCTAAACCCTAAACTATAAACCCTAAATTATATATATATTTTTAAATAATTTTAGAAAAGGGTTTATGGTTTTACGGCTGTTGAGGCCCAAAAAAATCCATGGTTGGGCCCGAATAAATTCCTAGCCCAAGGCGATATATTATCGAAAAAAGACCTGGTTTAAGGTACACAGAAGTCTGCCATGCGCAAGCCATATCTTGCCAAATAAGATCTACCGTGCTAGAAATTGGGATTAAAATTATAAGATGCATTTAGCTCTGCAAATCCATGCCAATTACCCTATCAAGCGTCATATTTAAAAGCACGCCCAGCGATATGCCATGCCAAGCGAGAAAGTATTGTCCCACAACAAGCTTAAGTGGGCCGAAGCCACTCGAATGCCCGGGGCTTGCTTGAGCAGGATTGTGGTATAGATGGTAACGAGTTATCATGGGGCCCACCCATGGGTCGAAAAATGGAAGTCTCGGGTCGCTTGGGGGCCTCGGGACTCAAGCTCATTTTCTTAGGCCCAAATGTGGGTAGGCACAAGAGAGGAAATAGCCCATTAAGTCAACTAGGGTAGCCCAACCAAAATAACCCATTACTTTAGCCCATAAAGCCCAAATATTTGGTGAATTTAGCCCACTTGATAGATGACTTGGTTTTCTATAGTAAAAGGCCCATACCATTTGAATAAAAAGAGTCCAAGGCCTTCAACACTTGGCTGAAGTAGCAAGCCACGAAAGGCCAAAGGAGCCGCATAAAAAAAGGGGGGGCTGCTGGAAGGAGCAAGTTCCAAGTAAAGGCAGTAAAAAGACCAAGGGATATTGGCGTACAAGGGAGGGTGCCATCCTCTGAACCAGCATGCATATTCATTTTCCTTCCTCCATCAGATATTGGCCATGAATGGAGGAAGAAAGAAGAGGGAAAAGATGGGTGGAAAAGGGAAGTTCCCCTCTGAGGCAACCGCTGGAAGAGGCCTGGAGCACCCAAAATCTCTGATTTTGTGAGATTGGGCAGAAATGACTTTGCCACCATAAGGTAAGTCAAGAATGAAGAGAAGAAAGGAAGAAGAGAGCTTAGCAAAGTTGGGAAGAAACCATTAGGGTTTCTTGGAGAAGAACAAACCCCAGCAACTATAAATAGGACCTCTTCCACCCAACATAACACAACCCACAGCCTTCAGAGAGAAAGCTTTCTCTCTCAAGCTCAGCAATTTTCGTGCCATCCTTGCCCATCTTCCTTTGCTTCCCCTGTTTTGGCAGATTGACAGAAGCTTGGACAGAGTCACTGTCAAGCTGCCGGAAGCTACGAAAATCACCCAAAACTCTCCCCCAATCCTCCTTAGAACCTCTCTTCCCTTCCATTAGAACCCCTGACCTTCATAGGAACCCACGTTCTCTCTCTCCTAAAGTGCTAAACCCCTGATAATTCTGCTCTCATGCCACATGCCTCTCATGCCAAGCCCAAAAGTTTATCTGTAAATGTGAAAAAATTATCTGTAAGTTGCTGTTGTTTTTGTTGGAGAAGATAACCAAAATACTTCCTAAGGCTTTGCTGCCCTTTCGAAGCATTTTGGGGCTTAATTTTTGAACTCAGACAAAGGGGACAACTTCATCAGCCCAGCCCACTTGCTGCCGGAAGAAAAAGGCCCCTACAACGGCCTAATATATATTAACCATAAACCCTAAAACCCAAAAATAAACCTTTATCCCCCTAAACCCTAAACCCTAAACCATTAAAGTATAAGTGATGTTGTGACTCATGAAAACATTTTTCTTTTTGGTGGTCATTTTAAATTTGTATAACTCAAACTTAATTTTTTAAAGCGTAAGGGGGAAGAAAATATCTCAATGACTTCATAGGAGTTGACGTTGCATTTTTTGGATTTATTTTAAATTTATTACGAATATTTCGAATTAAATAGAATAAAATATTATTAATAAAACCCACAAACCAAGTCGGCGTTAAGAAATTAAAGACGTTGTAAATCATAATAAATGACTTACTTTTAAAACAAACGTCGTTTAAAGTTAAAACCATGGCCATTTTTACACAGAAAACGACATACAAACCATATTCCACGACCTAAACTCTTAACTTCTCGCCGTCTAATATCAAGAAAACAACGTCGTCTATAGAACCGAGAGCGTCATGTGAAATACCTTTTACGTCTCTTTTTAAAAAACTATGACGTTGTTATGTGTGTACAACGTCTTTTTGAAGAAACGACGGTTTAGAAAGTGCCCCTGGGTTTTTCAGAACATGAAAACCTCAACAAATTTGGTTTAGCATGATCTTGGGTTTTTCACAACATGAAAACCTCAAAAAATTTACAGGGAGGTTGACGGTGCATTTTTTGGATATCTTTTAAATTTATTATGAATATTTTGAATTTAATAGATATAAAGACAACGGTGTTCGATATAATTATGTCGTTGCAAGTTTTATTACACGTTGGTCACGCAATTTCCTTTTTTTTAAAATAATGAAAACCTATTTGAAATTCATAGGGAAAAAAAGAATGTACATTATACATAAAATTTGCACAAAAACTTGTCTAATTCTAACCAATTTTGTACAAAAACTTGTCTAATTCTAACAAAATTTGTACATTTTATAAAAAGGTTTAAGTATTATAAAAATCCTCTACTCCATATGAACACAAACAAACTCTGCCCATTCTTTCCTAACTTCTTCAATGGCTTCTTGGGGGTATGGCGCTTGATCCTTTCCCTTCGCAAACAGCAATCCATAAACAATGATTATTCTAACAGACGACGCTATTTTTCATTTATCGACGTAGTGTATATATTCAACGACGGTATTTTTAATTTACCGTCGTTGATAATACAAAAAACGACATAAAATAAATCTGAAAATTTTCTTCTTACCATCTTCTCAAATTCCAGGGAAATATCCTTTATGATGTCTCTCATAAAGTGCATGGCATAATACCCGCATTCTACACTGCTTGGTTGCTTTGGTGTGCCGAACAGAGTTTTCCAAAGAGGTGCTTTACGGCCTACTCTGCCTATGTGTGTATTATACATTTTTAGAGCACTATTCACTATGTTTTTCCTGTCCTCATCCACAACTCGATTTCCAGGCAGTGGATCCAGACAATAGACGGTCTCCTTCTTTGCTCTCACAATGATCAAGACCCAATGACGGCTGCACAAAATAAATATAAAGGTTAAACAGTTTTATATGCAGAGCATCATACAAACAAAATCCTGGTTTTTGTTTGGAGACTAACCCTGGATTGTAAGGCATTAGGAAAATCTGTTCACCATCTATTTTTTGAAGTCGATTGGCTACGACACGTGATCTTTCAGTTAACGAACCAACGTCGGCACTAACTAGAGCAGGGTCGATAAAGCCAACCATGTTCACCATATTTGCAGCTTTCAAATTATCAAATAGGCACCTAAATATATGAAATGAAACCATGAGTGTTTTTTATTTCAACATAAAGGAGAGTGTGAAATGAATATTTGATAAGGACAAACCTCATATATAATGCAACCACAGTAGCCCCAATTTCTTCCATGCCAGCAAACTGTGTAATATCTTCATGCAAGACGAAGGTAGTAATCTAGTACTTCAGTATTCTATTTGAAGAAATAAAGCAACATAAAGTGACGTGGTAAATAAATAAAAACGATGGTTTAAGTAACAAAACGTCGTCTGAAAATAAGTTACACGACGGGAAAAATATACCGTCGTAATGAATATTTTATTACGTCGTATAAAAAAAACCGACGTCTAATTCAAATGCAAAATTCATAGATAATGAATTTACCTTTTCAATTTGCTTTTCTCCAACACTGGATTGCTGTTTTAATAAATAAAGAGATATATATATATATATATATATATAAGAAAGCTTGTACAACAATTTAAACATTCAATTAAAGAAAAACTACTGTGGAAATTTAAAACAAACGACGGTTTAAAGAAAATATCGACGTCTGAAAATTGAAAAACAAATTAAAAAGGCAAAGTTATGAGAATTTACCTTTTCATCTTTGTTTTCTTCTATCTTTTCTACATCCTCGGATTTCTGTTATAAGAAATAAAGAAATATATATAAGACATTGTACAAAAAGTAAAAAAACTTAAAAAGTAAAAACATTAAATTAAACCGTTGTGGTAATAAATAATAGACGAAGGTATGTAAGAATTCAGAAATTCAGCATGCTTGGATCAAAATTGGGGATGAGTTTGGAAAGCTGACTCAGCAAATTTTCCCTCTCAACTTCTACCAATTGTTTGGTCCTAGCCTCCATCTTTAAACTCTCTTCTCTTGATCTAGCCTCCATTTTCAAAGTCTCTTCTTGAATACACTTTCCTTCAATTGATCGGCAAACCTTACCTTCTGTTGTCTATGTAAATTGAAGTATTGCATAGGGGAAATCCCAGCGCCTACCCCTCTAACTCTTCCTGGATGCTCGGGAATGTCAACACATCATTGCTTCCTGACACAGTAAGAGTGCCTTCAGAGACTTGTTTTTGCAAATCATCCTAACACAAAGACATAATAAAAAGTCAGCATAAGAAAACACACGAAGGTTATTTATAAAAAATCGACGTAATATAATATTTCACACGACTCAATAACATAACAATCGACGTAATATAAAATTTCAGACGACGCTACCTAAATACCGTCGTGGTTAATTTATTAACACGACGTCAATAATAAACCACCGACGTCTTATGATATAATTACAAAAAACAGAGTAGTGATTCCGAATTCAGACCTTTAACGACGTGTTTTAAAAGATTTCGACGTAGTAATATTTTTCACACAACGAAAAAATATAACAGAAGACATAATAAAAATTTAAAACAGAGTGAGTAGGCTTACAATTAATTTTGCTTTCTCTACAGCCTTTGGATACAGGATGTTACCATGTTTGTCTTCTCTAGCTTTCTTCCATAAGGTAGATCGATCAATATCTACCCCGGGCATGGTTTCCACCAATTGATCCTCCAAACCAGCATATCCTTTTCGATACAATCGATGATTGTACTCAAGTTTCTCCCTCCTCTGTGATTGTTCTTCATGCACAGCCTCAAATTTTTCAGATAACCTTGAAGCTACAAAGGCATCCCAGTCAGCTTTCTCTATGAATTTGTATGTTTCAGGGGGTTGCCTTAATTTCTCCTTCTCCTTGATGAATGGAAGGATATTAACCCTCGTTAGTGTAGACTTGAAATCCTTCCATTTCTTAGCAGCAGAAGATAACACCATTTTCTTGCCCCCTTGACCAACCACAAAAGCCATGTCAACGGCTTCCCAAATCTGCTCTTTTATATCCTTGGATATTTGAACCCATTTCTTGTCCACAAGTGGGACTCTGGAGCGTGCCAACACACCAATGTAGGACTGCATCTCACTATGTGCAGGGCCATATGGTTTCCCCTTTTGATTGTACTCAACAACATGCTTGATTTTCTGAAATTTTCTCTTCACAACACGGGGCATTGTGCTTATACCCCGACCTGACTTTGGCTCCTCAGAAAATGTTGCTGTGCTGCCTAGTTCTGTCTCAGTAGATGAAACAAACTTCATCTTCTTCGAGGACTTGGCTTGAGGATTTACAACTCTAAGCTCCCTACATTAATTTTTTTTCAAGCCAGACTCCTTACTTTGGGATTGAGAAACCATGGTTACAGACAAATCAAACCTGCAAGTGAAAATATTTCAGTGAAATTAAGAAAAAACACGACGGTTATTTATAAAATACTACGTATTATAATATTTCAAACGACGTAAGAACACAACAATCGACGTAATAATAAATTTTCACGACGGTAATTAACCACCGACATGATTAAATATTACAACGACGTCAATAATAAACAACCAACGTCTTATGATATAATCACAAAAACAGAGTATTAAATATTACAACGACGTTAATAATAAAAATTCGCCGTGGTATTGAAATTAAAACGACGTAAATATTAATATACCGTCGTCTATACCACAGAAAAACAAATTAGGAAAAATGTAAAATATTTTCAACAGAAAAATAATTAAAAAGATTTTCAAAACAAAAACCATTGTTCAGAGAAATCAAACCTGCGATGAATATATCCTTAAAAATCAAATACAAAAAAAAGAAGATCATTTTAAAAAACAACGAAGAACACTTTCACACGATGCTAGGGTGACTGATGAACCGTCGTGGTCTATAAATCTAACCACGTAAATAACAAGCCACCGTCGTCTTATTTAGTTGAAGTAAAAGAATCAGAGTAGTGTTCAAACTTGGAAACTTTCCGTCTTTGTCTGCAAATTTTATCAAACTTGGAAAGAAAAAATGTAAAAAGATTTTAAAAAAACGAAAATGATATGCGCATGCAAAACAGGAACAAAAATCCTTCTAGAAATGCTTACCCTTTTCGTGCAATGAAAGCTTTCTCCTGGAGTTTGGTGTTTCAGTTCAGAGACGAAGACGAAGAGGAGAGGAAGACGAAAAATTTGCTCTCAGAGATAAGCTTGAAAGTTTGAAACAGCGCTTTGAGAATGAAAAATGAGAGAAGCTTGAAAGTTTTTCTCGGGTTTGGAAACAGTGCAAGTATGGGTCAGGTAGGCGAAAAGTTTAAAATAATAACAGACCGTTTCATAAAACGACGCTATTAATAGGATGCACCATAGTATGAAACATTATACGGCGCTATAGGTGAACACGGCCCTATAATATGACTTTACACGACACCAGGTTTTAATGAACCACCGTTTTTATATCGAATTACACGACGCATTTTTCTTCAAAAAGATGAATCATGTCATTTTCAAATTTACCCAACGACCTTATACTCAATAATAACGACGTGAAAAATACATACCACGTCGTTTTAATTACGCATACCGACGTGTACCTTTTTTAATTACACAATAAATTAGTTTTCCAAAAAATGACAACGTCGTTTTTTATAAAGTGTCGTTGTTAATTAATTTATACGACCTTATTTTAGGTTTAAACGACGTTTATGTTTTCATATAAACATCGATAATTTAATATAACCGACGTGGTATATAAGATTTGTTTATAAATAAGGGTTTTTCTGTCGTTCTTTCGTCTTCATTTTTCAATTAGGGTTTCAACTTCTTCTTGCCCTTGGCTCTGTCTCACCTCTCTGGAGGCACATCACCGCTCTGTCTCACCTCGCTTTCATTTTTCAGTTTGGATGTTGATGTGTGTGCGCGTTTGTGTATCTGAAAGACACAAACACGCACACATCATCTAAAAAATTGTCTTTCAGCACCTAGAGGTGAGGAGAGCAGTCTCGAACAGAAGGAGAACAAGGTCCTTCACTGACTTGTCATTCTTGTCTACATCAGCCCTCTTTCTCAGCTCCTCCATGATGGGGTTCTCTGGGTTGATCTCCATGGTCTTCTTGATCGACATGTACCCAGCCATGCTGTTATCCCTCAAGGCCTGAGCCTTCATGATTCTTTCCATGTTGGCAGTCCCGCCATACTCGCCTGTCACCAAACAGCAGGGAGAGTCTACCACACGGTCAGACACCACAACCTTCTCCACTCTGTCACCCAAAACATCCTTCACAACCTTGCAGAGTCCCTCAAACTTCTCCTTCAACTCTTCCTTCTTCTTTGCCTCGTCTTCACTCTCATCAAGCTTGAGACCTTCCTTGGCGGCTGAGACAAGCTTCTTGCCCTCAAACTCCTTGTGAGAGTAATTGGCACATCGTCATCCACTTCTAAAACATTGCCTTTGTGTTTTGGTTCGATTATGATGAGGAACAGAGTTCATTCTGATAATGATAGACGAATAATGGAAAAAAAATTTGTACGTCGTTAATTTAACAAACCATCGTGGTTAGTACAATTATGCGGACAGTAGAGTTATGGATACCGTCGTAGTATAGTATAATTAAAAAGTCAACAAATTTATATTTACAGTCGTGGTAACTTAATTTAAATCGGCGAATTTTTTTGTAATTAACCGTCGTAGATTTCTTTGAATTTATGCGTCACTGACTAAGAAAATTGGGTAGTGTTTATTAATTAGTTAACACGGCGTCTTATTTTTATATCGTCGTCTTTACTTTCTACGGCGGTGATTTCATAGATGCAGTCGTTGTTTTTAGGTTCAGATTTTAACTCTGAAAAATACCTTTGTAATAAGACGACGCTTTTTTAATTTGGTGGTCGTGGTTTAAAAATATCTATACGTGTACCGGTTTTTTAGGTGTTTAAAGTATGTTTCTATGATGGTTTTCTATTACCGCCATCTTTTAAAAAACAACGACAGTTTTTTGATCTACCGTCGTTGTTTACTGGTCATCTTTTGCCCTTTTTGTAGGAGTGCCAATCGCTAGAACTACGCAATACACCAACCACTCCAATTTGGAACGAACTACGTTGGAACATGAATTGTACAATTTCTTACACCTATTGATTTCGGATCGAGCCCAAAACTTGGGCAACATGACAGGACCCGACCCAAATTCCACTTTGGAATCCGAGCCAAGCCCTGTGCGTGTCCGACACCTGGCAAGTGCCGAGCACAAAAGACCTAATTGCCCTTCTAGTCAAAATTCAACAACAACTGGGGTTTGACTTTTGCCGAAAAACTCAACAGAGTCTCCCCTGAAACGGACCAATCCCAAGATTACACCTGTCAAACAAGCATATAAAAATATACACCAACTGCCAGCATACAAAATTTACATACAAACAGTTAGACAAGTGTTCTAGGGCAATATCAGAGCTCTACACAAATTAGATTACAGGTACAAAACAATTAAACAAGACCCTACTTTGTCAAGGAAAGTGGCGGAAGACGGACTCGGCCCGGTGGTGGCTCACTTTGCACGCTTACTGCCTGGGGGCGTAAAACATTTAAAGGGTGAGTGGACCAAAAACAAAGCGTTAGAAAATAATATTAGAACATACTAACCCCTCTATAAAAATAGTTATAAAAATCTAAATCATTTCTTATATAAATACTCACACTAGAATCACTGCATTCATATCTATATATATGTAATCAATCACATACTTGATCAAACATTAAATCATTGAAAGCATTGAAATTAACTTTTAATCTACCACCAGGTGTACCCATTTATTATTCCGCCAATTCCTTTAGTTTCCGTCAATTCCTTATAATCCGTCAATTCCATACAATCCGTCAATTCCATCCTTGTGCCACCGGAGTGACACGTCCTAGCAGACCTCAGGAAACACAAGTTCACCCAAGCCGCAATCCTAGCAGAATTCAGGGGACACTTGGTCGGCCTGATCCGCAATCCTAGCACCACACAGTTCGAGCGTCCCCGAGACTCGTGGGACTGTGTCAAGCATGCTGACCTACCCGAAGGCAACTTGATGTCCGTCGACATCAATACTACCGAAGGCAACATAGTTTTATTCCGAAGGCAACTTTATTTCTGAGGCAACATTTATTATACTGAAGGCAACCTTGGGTACCTATGGTGGCTTAAAATAAATGTATATATATATCATTCTAAAAAAAATCAAAGTTTATAAAACTACTTATAAAACTATTCCTTAAATCCTGCTGCCATTTAATCTGATAATACCTCAGTTTTGACTTTCCAAATCCCTTTTTTAAATGTTCCACCAGGCAGCACATAAATAAACAGAAATATTTAAATCTATCAAGTCATGCTAGGAAAGCCGTATTCAGTAAAACTTATTCAAGATCAAATAATGAAAATAAAATGCATAAAACGTTTATAAAATAAACAGTCCACTCACAAATACTCTGAGCTAGCTGGACCCTTTGAAGGTCCCTCCTGCGGGTCACCTGGTGCCCGGGTGCCTGAATAACCATCATGAATATTTTATTAATAAATCTGCTCAGGAAAATAATATTAAATTAAAAACGCTGACCCCCGGCTCCTAAAAGTGCGTGCATCACTTTAAAGGTCATTCCTATGCCCACATTAGCTTTTCCTCTCAATGGACACGCTTTAGAAGTATCTCGGGACTCAAAAGCGATAAAGTCCCTAAAAGTCAACTCGGGACCCCGTCGGGTCCACGACCTCAGAATTCCGATCCGATCGTTCCTAAAGGTTCCGATAAGCCTAGGACACATGTCCCGAGAGTTTGGTCTCGATCGGACGGTCGGATTGCTCACGATCGCACGATCGGACGAATGAGTGATTTTCTATAATCCTACCCCTAGGGTTGGCCTTTTTGGAGTATTCGGAACTCCGATTGACGATCCGTCAAATCCTACAAGATCCTGAAATTACCTAGATCAACATACTCCAGTTTGACTACGATCCAACGGTCTGAACATAATGAACCCGGAAATCGCACACAATGCGAGATCCGTTCGGGGTTCAAACGTTATCCGAATTGAGATCCGTGAAATCCTACGCCCTCGTGAGGACACGAGGATCATTCTGGGACCAAGGGTGGTCCCTACTACCTGGCCCACGCGCCGCCAACGCGCTGGCAGCGCGTGGGTGTGCCTAACAATTTTCGGTGACCGGATTTTCTCCACAACGTCGGCCCAAACTCCTGTCCTAGGTAATATACCCTATTTGGAACCACTTTTGTTCTTGGACTAAGGCCAAAAAGTGGCCAGAAGTGGCTGCAATCGGCGATGCAAACCGGCAGAAATTCAACTCAACAATTAACCTATCAAACCTCGAAATCTCTCAAAACCTACCCATCCAGCAGCTAGAGCTCGAAAAACAGATGAAAAACCATACCTTACTCGTCACGATCGGTGGCCGGAGGAGAGAGATATCGCCGGCTAAAGTTCTGTTGATAATCGACGACTCCAAGCTCGATCCGGCGAGATTCTGGTGGCTGCTAGCGGCGGGATGGGCTGGGGTTCCGTGGCGGGCTTTGGCCGGTTAGGTCGGGGGCTGGCCGGCGTCGATGGTGGTGGTTGGGTGGCTTGGGGCTGGTTCGAGTGAACAGTAATGGGTAGGGGGTTTGCGCGAGGAAGAAGAGAATGAGGAGAGAGAAAGGGGAAATCTGATTTTTAAAAATCTGATTTTTCGAAAATTACTCTTTTGTCCTTTTTCAGTATTTTGCTCGTAACTTCTTTATTACAAGTCCAATTCGAGTCCACTACATGTCTATGGATTCGTTTCGTCGCGCTCTACGCAATGGTACAAGTGGATTTTCCAAATTCTTTTCGGGTCAAAGAGTCAACTTAAAACCTAATAAATTATTATGAGGGTAGTTTAGTCTTTTCTTTCATTAAATTAATAGTTAACTAATAATTAAGGTTTGGGTTGTTACACAACATCATAATATGGTGGGAGGAGTCATTTGGTGAGTTTTGAGTGAAATCCAATCGCTAGACCTACGCAAAACACTAACCACTCCAATTTGGAACGAACAGCCTTCGAACTTGAATTGTCCAATTTCTTACACCTATTGACTTCGGGTCGAGCCCAAAACTTGGGCAACGTCATAATATGGTGGGGGGAGTCATTTGGTGAGTTTTGAGTGAAATCCAATCGCTAGAACTATGCCATACACCAACCACTCCAATTTGGAACGAACTGCCTTTCAAATTGAATTGTCCAATTTCTTACAACTATTGATTTCGGATAGAGCCCAAAACCTAGGCAACATCATAATATGATGGGAGGAGTCATTTGGTGAGTTTTGAGGGAAATCCAAGCGCTAGAACTATGCAATACACCAACCACTCCAATTAGGAATGAACTGCCTTTGAACTTGAATTGTCCATTTTCTAACACCTATAGATTTCGGATTGAGCCCAAAAAGTTGGGCAACATAATAATATGGTGGGAGGAGTCATTCGGGGAGTTTTGAGTGAAATCCAATCGATAGAACTATGCCATTCACCAACCACTCCAATTTGGAACAAACTGCCTTTGAACTTCAATTGTACATTTTTTTATACCTATTGATTTTGGATCGAGCCCAAAACTTGGGCAACATAATAATATGGTCGGAGGAGTCATTTGGTGAGTTTTGAGTGAAATCCAATCCCTAGAACTATGCCACGCACCAACCACACCAATTTGGAACGAACTGCGTTGGAACTTGAATTGTCCAATTTCTCACACCTATTGATTTCGGATCGAGCCCAAAACTTCGGCAACATCATAATATGGTGGGAGGAGTCATTTGGTGAGTTTTTAGTGAAATCCAATCGCTAGATCTATGCAATACAGCAACCACTCCAATTTGGAACGAATTGCCTTCCAAATTGAATTGTCCAATTTCTAACACCTATTGATTTCGGATCGAGCCCAAAGTTTGAGCAACATCTGAATACGATGGGAGGAGTCATTCAGAGAGTTTTGAGTGAAATCCAATTGCTAGAACTGTGCAATACACCAACCACTCCAATTTGGAACGAACTGCGTTGGAACTTGAATTGTCCAATTTCTTACACCTGTTGATTTCGGATCGAGACCGAAATTTGGGGGGAGTCATTAGGTGAGTTTTGAGTGAAATCCAATCGCTAGAACGATGCCATACACCAACCACTCCAATGTGGAACGAACTGCCTTTCAAATTGAATTGTCCAATTTCTTACACCTATTGATTTCGGATAGAGCCAAAAACCTAGGCAACATCATAATATGGTGGGAGGAGTCATTTGGTGAGTTTTGAGTGAAATCCAATTGCTAGAACTATGCCATGCACCAACCACTCCAATTTGGAACGAACTGCGTTGGAACTTGAATTGTCCAATTTCTTACAACTATTGATTTCGGATCGAGCCCAAAACCTAGGCAACATCATAATATGGTGGGAGGAGTCATTTGGTGAGTTTTGAGTGAAATCCAATCGCTAGAACTATGCAATACACCAACCACTCCAATTACAAATGAACTGCCTTTGAACTTGAGTTGTCCATTTTCTTACACCTATAGATTTCGGCGAGCCCAAAAAGTCGGGCAACATAATAATATGGTGGGAGGAGTCATTTCGGGAGTTTTGAGTGAAATCCAATCGATAGAACTATGCCATTCACCAACCACTCCAATTTGGAACGAACTGCCTTTGAACTTCAATTGTATATTTTCTTATACCTATTGATTTCGGATCGAGCCCAAAACCTAGGCAACATCATAATACAGTGGGAGGAGTCATTTGAAGAGTTTTGGGTGAAATCCAATTGCTAGAACTATGCAATACACCAACCACTCCAATTACGAATGAACTGCTTTTGAACTTGAATTGTCCATTTTCTTACACCTATAGATTTCGGATCGAGCCCAAAATGTTGGGCAACATAATAATATGGTGGGAGGAGTCATTTGGGGAGTTTTGAGTGAAATCCAATCGATAAAACTATGCCATTCACCAACCACTCCAATTTGGAACGAACTGCCTTTGAACTTCAATTGTACATTTTCTTATACCTATTGATTTCGGATCGAGCCCAAAACCTAGGCAACATCATAATATGGTCGGAGGAGTCATTTGGTGAGTTTTGAGTGAAATCCAATCTCTAGAAGTATGCCACGCACCAACCACTCCAATTTGGAATGAACTGCGTCGGAATTTGAATTGTCCAATTTCTTACAACTATTGATTTCGAATCGAGCCCAAAACCTAGGCAACATCATAATATGGTGGGAGGAGTCATTTGGTGAGTTTTGAGTGAAATCCAATCGCTAGAACTATGCCACGCACCAACCACTCCAATTTGGAACGAACTGCGTTGGAACTTGAATTGTCCAATTTCTTACACCCATTGATTTCGGATCGAGCCCAAAACCTAGGCAACATCATAATACGGTGGGAGGAGTCATTTGGAGAGTTTTGAGTGAAATCCAATTGCTAGAACTATGCAATAAACCAACCACTCCAATTACAAATGAACTGCCTTTGAACTTGAATTGTCCATTTTCTTACACCTATAGATTTCGGATCGAGCCCAAAAAGTCGGGCCACATAATAATATGGTGGGAGGAGTCATTTCGGGAGTTTTGAGTGAAATCCAATCGATAGAACTATGCCATTCACCAACCACTCCAATTTGGAACGAACGGCCTTTGAACTTCAATTGTACATTTTCTTATACCTATTGATTTCGGATCGAGCGCAAAACTTGGGCAACATCTTAATAAGGTGGGAGGAGTCATTTGGTGAGTTTTGAGTGAAATCCAATTGCTTGAACTATGCAATATACCAACCACTCCAATTTGGAACGAACTGGCCTTGAACTTGAATTGTCCAATTTCATATACATATTTACTTCGGATCGAGCCAAAACTTGGGCAACGTCATAATATGGTGGAAGGAGTCATTTGGTGAGTTTTGAGTGAAATCCAATTGCTAGAACTATGCAATATACCAACCACTTCAATTTGGAACGAACTGCCTTTGAACTTCAATTGTCCAATTTCTTACGCCTATTGACTTCGAATCGAGCCCAAAACTTGGGGAACATCATAATATGGTGGGAGGAGTCATTTGGTGAGTTTTGAGTGAAATCCAATCGCTAGAACTATGCAATAGACCAACCACTCCAATTTGGAACGAAATGCGTTCGAACTTGAATTGTCCAATTTCTTGCACCTATTGATTTCGGATCGAGCCCAAAACTTGGGCAACATCATAATATGGTGGGAGGAGTCATTTGGTGAGTTTTGAGTGAAATTCAATCGCTAGAACTATGCAATACACCAACGACTTCAATTTGGAACGAATTGCCTGTGAACGAGAATTGTCCAATTTCTTACACCTATTGACTTCGGATCAAGCCCAAAATTTGGGCAACATCATAATATGGTGTTAGGAGTCTTGAAGCTAGAATCCACAGCGTGAATTGGAAAATGGAAGTGGATGATCATTGAGTTATGGAGAGGGGAATGATGAGAACATTTAACAACAAAAAATCAAAGCAAATCGGAGGTCGGACGAGGCCGGTACCACGCCGAGAAATACACCCTATGGCGAGCTCGAGTGAGAGAGCAAAGAACACGGAGAACCATAATGCTGCACTCCTATCAATCGCGACATTCAAGTCACTTCGAAACCTCTCAAATACTATTGATGACGTCCCTTACGTCTAAGAGGCACCATTTCACACCAAAACACACCACATTGCCAAGACTTAAGGATGCACACATTGTGCGGGGTCCATAGGAATTTGAACCTAAAGCTCTGATACCAAGTTGACAGGACCCGCCCCAAATCCCTCGAAACTCGAGACGAATCCTGTGGAAATTCCGACATCACACCGATGCCGGGCCCACTTACTAAAAATTTAGCCTCTTTCCCAAATTAAGGGAAAAGAGCACGAGACTTATTACCAAAATTTTGGCAGAGTCTCCCTTGTAAATTGGATTTTTCCCAAAATCTTAAAACCTACAAAAACACATTTTAAAACACCAGCTCGCAGCATGCACAAGTTAACAACATGCAATCACAAAATAGGCCTCCGGCCTTCAGATAATTCGAAACAAAATCAATAATACCCTTAAGTAGAACAATACATAAACCATACAGTTATTGATCTCAAACAACTTTACAAATACCACCGAAAACATCAAACCGGATTCCAATCTAGTAACCACATCAGCATCCAATCACATACTCAGAATCTATCAAACCTTTTAAACATAATATAATTTGCGGCTGCACCTAGGTGGGACCCCAGGTTACCTACATACCCTTGGACAAGGGATCAAGCCACACGTAGTTCATATCTCAACGGTCTCAACTCCGATAATAAACAATTATTTACAACAGAACCAACTATACATTTCAGATCTATCACCATTCCAAATCTGACAAAAACACAATGAACACATTCTCAAACCCTTGCTTTATATCAGTTCAATCCCGTAACCATACCCTATCCAAGTCGTATGTACATTGAACACATTATCAATTTCGTCCCTCTATATCAGTTCAATCCTGCAACCATACCCTATCCAAGGCGTATGTTGCCGTACCACACTTCCCAATCCAGGGCTTAAACATTCATACATGTACAAACTCACAAATCTCAAACCATAATCAAAACCACATATACATATATGTAATATAATAACACCCACATCTCACCATCATCATGTACCAGGGGAAACAATCCAACCGGGGATTGTTGACTATCTCACAAGTGCCTCAAATGCCCATGTGGCTAGGGACGAGGCTTCCAACTAGGGGACTAACTCTCAGCCAGCACGTACGGAAGAAGAATCAAGACCCGTACGGCTGAAAATAGCCCTACGCGCACAGACTACCCAATCAAGGGTCTACAGCAACATCCCGTCAAGGATGCCCCGGGTTCCGTCATATCCAGACCATATCCACAATTTCCATGTATCAATATCCAAGGGGAGGTACATGTGATGTTGCACATCATGTACTGGGGAAAACGATCCAACAGGGGATTGTTGACTAGTCCACACGTAACAGCCCTCAAACGGACTATGTGGCTAGGGATGAGCCGTCCAACTAGGGGACTAACTCTCAGCTAGCACGTACGGACGAAGAATCAAGACCCGTACACCTGAAAACAGCCCTACACGCGCAGACATCCTGTCAAGGATGCCCCAGGTTCCGACATATCCAAACCATATCCAAATCATATCCATTTCCATGTATCCCAGTGTCCATATCCACTGTTTCCAAGTGTCATCATCCAAGGGAAGGTACAAATGATGGTGGAGTTCGTAATCCCTTATATAAATATTATAAAACTATGTTCCCTCCCTTAATTTAATTCTTCCCATTTTACCTATTCATAGTATAGACAAAAACCTATCAAGCATAAAACCCAAAACCGGGGAGGTACCTAAGGTAGTGCTAATAGCACTCAAACTAACATCCAAATCTCACATCTCTCCTCATCTCACAACAACATCCCAAGTACCCCACACAGATCTCACATAGGTAGAAACTTCTCAAATATAAAAATCTAAACTCAAGATACTCAAATATATATATCACAATTACATCATAACATATTAAATTCATTAATCAAATATATAAAATATTTCAATAAATCCTTAAAACAATATGCATAAACTTTCCATCACAAAACCATACTTGTTATTTGAAACAAAGGCCACTCACTTCCTAATAAGCATAGCCGAGCCCACGGCTCACTTTCTCAACCTACCAAATCGAGTATCCCATACTCATCCATTTCATAATTTCAATTAACCAAGTAATATCCCAAAATTTCATAAGATATTACAAACAGGCTCAAGCTCCCAAAATAATCAAAATAACTCAATTAATGGTCAAGACTCGTTCACACGGTCGTGCTAGTACTTCACGAAGGGTAAAATTACCTCGGAAGACTCACAGTCAACCGGGGGTCAAACTTCTCACATTTGGTCAACCAGGCCTGCGGGGCCCACAACCTCCATTTTACGATCCAAAAGTTCCTATGGGTTCCACAAGGTCTAGGATATACGTCGTACAAGTTTGGTCCAACACGGACGGTCGGATCGCTCACGATCGCACGATTATCGTGAAACGTTAAACTTTAAGTCATTGAATCAGAACATTCAGGGCTCCGATTCACGATCCGCGAATTCCTACATGATCCTAGGAATACAACGAACAGCAAATATGAATTTGGAAGTGATCCAACGGTTCGAACATATCGAACCCGGATAACACACGATATGTAAAATCCGTTTGGGGTTCAAACGTTATCCGAATTGAGATCCGCGAATTCCTACGAGCTTGTGACAACTAAGAGATTGCATTGGGACATAATTCCCCTCTGCTACAGTTCCCATGCGCCGCCACACGCGCTGGCAGCGCGTGGGTGTCCAAAGCGATAGCGGCTTGCCGGAAAAACTCAAAATCTTGGGCCAAGACTCCTACCCTAGGTAATACACCTAATTTGGAGCCACTTTTGTTCTTGGACATACCCCAAAAAGTGACCGAAAGTGGCCGGAATCGTGATCCCAAAACCGGCAGAATTTCAATTCGAAAATTGGACTAGCAACGCTCAAAATTTATGAAATCCTACCCAACCAGCAGCTAGATCATGAAAAATAGTCGAAATTCCATACCTCATTCGTCCGATTTGGTGGAGAATTGAGGGAGAACGAGCGATGAGAAAATCTGTCAAAAACCAGCGCGATTTTCTGTATTTTCCGATGGCTATGAGCAATGGGAAAATCTGCCAAAACCAGCGCGATTTTCTGCTTTTTTCGGTGGCTTCCGGCAGTGGTGGCGGCTGGGCTTGGAAGAGGAAGGTGGCCCGGTTTGTTTGGGACTAGTGCCGTTGCTCGGGGTGGCCGGAGATGGCGGCGGCGTGGCTTGTTCTGTTCGAATGAACAGTAACAGGGGGAAGGGGGGTCGCGCGCAGAGGGAGAGGGGAGAGAGAGAGATGTGAGGGATTTTCTGATTTTTACTAAAATTAAACTTCGAAAGTATTACGATTGTGCCACTGGAGGTTTTTAGATCGTAACTATTTCGTTACAACTCCGATTCGAGCCAATCAATTCCAAGGACTCCCGCAGTACAATCAATTCCGCCCACAAGTTCACTAGGGGGCAGGAGTCAATTTCGCTGGGCCTCATATAAACCAATTCGCCTGAGTCGGTGGATGGAATTATCCATTACTAGGAAATCAAGCCATCGACCGAGGAGCGGTCAAGCAGATGATCCAAGGTATGGTGCCCCATGCTAGAAGAATTGGTGGACCCGTCTACCGGAGGCCATATCCGGAGCATTTTGATCAAGAGGAATTTCCACGAGGATTCAAAGTTTCGGATTTTGCATCATTTTCAGGAGATGGACTCCAGTCGACGGTGGAGCATATTGGTCAATTCACTGCTCAATGTGCTGAAATCGGACATCGCGAGGTCTTGAAATTAAAGCTATTCCCGAGCACCCTCACAGGGGCTGCTTTTTCATGGTATGTCAAACTTCCTCAGAACTTTATCCTAAATTGGCAGACCATGGAGCAAATCTTCCACGAACAATTTTATCGGCCGGAGCCAGATGTGTTAATGGCCGACTTGGCCAAGATGCGCCAAGGACCAAATGAGTCAGTCTAAGAATACTTGGGGAAATTCAGAGAAGCAAGGGCTAGATGTACAGTCAACATGCCTGAACATGAGTTTGCAAAGTTGGCTCAAGGTAGGTTATTGCTCGATCTTCAGAAGAAGTTCGAGGGTATTGAATTTCACGATATTTATGACCTCCTACTTCGAGTGGATCGATATGAAGCTCTTTTAAAGGAGAAACAACAAAAGAATTGCCCGACAAATCAACCGACTTTCTATAGAGATCTACCAAAACCTTCCACATCTAGAACCATGGCTGTCCATGCGGTGGATGTCGAAGATGTTGATTCAAAGGAGGCAGATGAGGAAGTCTTCCTAGCAGAAGAAGAAGAATCAGCGAGGATAAACTTGGCTGAAATCGTGGTCAACGAACCACACGTATGCAAGGCTTTGTCCAAAGCCTCCAAGGATCAGAGGCCGACAACGATCTAGATTTCTAAGTTTAGCTGAACTTCTCAAAAGGGAGTCAAAACCAAGTCCTATACCTTTCACATTTTGAAAGCCGAACTAATCTTCGACCAACTTTTAAAAGAAAAGATGATAAAATTGCCAAATGGTCGTGATATTCCGTCGACTAATGAACTTAGAAACCAGACTTTTTGCAAATGGCATAGTGTATGGTCTCATGCAACTAACAATTGCCTTGTTTTTCGAAATGTCGTGCAGGATCTCATTGATCGAAAAATCTTGAAATTTCCAAAGAAAGCTACAATGGGTGTTGATCAGAATCCATTCCCAAATGCTTAGGCCAACATGGTACATGCCAACTTCCCAAGGCCAGATCAACCTCGACCAAGATTAGACTTGGGTGGCTCCGGAAAAGCAGCAGCTGAGAGAAGAGCAAGGGAGAACCAGATGGATCCTAAGGCGAAGGGTAAGGCCAAAATGTACCCAGAAGTGACAAAGGCTCTAGATTAGAAAAATCCAATTATGGAAGAACCTCCCAAGGCTATTGTGCTATGCAGTCGATGTCAATGTGAGGTCTCATTGGAGGTAGTTCTACCAAAACCCAAGGAGACAGCCAGGGAACCGACTAAGGAGACAATCAAGGATCAAGCCCAGATAGGTAGACCAAAAAGTGCTGGGAAAAATATGATCAAAAGTTCGGCCGAGAATTACGGCCCATATAGCCCAAGGGGCACGATAGAGATGAGACCGAATAAACGACCATTACATGAGTACCAAGATAGGTACGAGAGGCCGCGATATCAGCCCAAGGGAAGAAATCATCATATGCCACTAAAGTATGAATATGTTTATCCGCTGAACCCAAGCCAAGATAAAAAGAGAAGCATGTGGGTTTCGGTGGGAGAAGGAAAGAGTCGAGATGTGGCCTATGTATCAAGACCTCCCCCATCTGATGGTAATGGTGTCCTAACTTTCAAGATGCCAAACACCAAAGCAGGACAATGGTATAGGAGTAGAGGTTCGAAGTAGCCTCCGATACCCTTGAGCAAAGCTCAAACAAGAAGGGCTCAGAGACAATATGCTGCCACTTGTAATGCAGAGTTTGAATGGGCGGACGAGAGGCAAGCCCAACTTAACCAATTGGTCGACCTTCGAGAGAAGCTTTGACTGGAAGAGTTGAAGTCCGCCAAAGCTGATGTTGTGGCTTCATTAGAGGCAATAGCAGCCAAGGAGATAAAAATACACCGACTATAGGTGAATGGTCAAGTTGTGGTGACGACTTTAGATGAACCAATCTTGGAGTTGGAGGCTCATTTGACTGGAGCTTTTGAAGTAAACAATCTCAAGGCCGAATCTAGCAGGCCAATGAAGGTGTTGGGTGATGGGCCATCAAGAGTTGAGAAATTTAAAAAGATTCAGCCCAAGGCCAATCCTTCGACCTCCAGGAGGCAAATACCAATTAAAGTGGTGTCACCACCTAAGGTCGAGGAGGAAAAAGAGAACAACCTTGAAATGGTTGAGGATGACAGAGGAAAACCCCAGACGACGGAAGATAAACTGACAGGGGAGGCGGACCAAGTCATGGTCGACGTCCAAACGTCCATAGTGGAAGAAGAGGCCGAACCAATGCCCGACGTAGAGATCGTAGATACTTCAGAAAACCTAGGAGGCGCCTTAGCCGATAATGAAGAACTTTATGAGAAGAATGAAGAGTATGGTGATGACGAGTATTTTGAAGACTTCTCAGAAGAGGCTATGGAGCAACTAGCTAATGAATTTTGGGAAGAGATTACCAAGTTGGAGAGTGAATTGAAGACAAGTAAGACCAGGGTGAAGTTTGGGGACTTCGACGAGGTCGATGCTATGGTGGTCACACTTCCACTATTTTTCGAAGCTCAGCTAGGTCAACCAAACTCCATGGAGGGAGATGTTTTTGATGAATTTGAGTCTATGGTTCAGATGGGAGAACTAAAGGAAATCAAGGAAATTTGGGAAATTCTGAAGGCAGAGGTAGCTCGGCCTCAAATAGTGATGCTGGGTGTGGAGAAGAATATGCCAGAGAAAGTGTACTTTGAAATGCCCACCAAGAAGATGTCTTCCCACCTTAAACCTTTATACGTAAATGCTCACTTCGATGGGGTTCCAGTGAGCAAAGTTCTAGTTGATACGGGAGCCATAGTGAATATCCTCCCAGCCTCAGTGATGAGAAAATTGAAGAAAAGCTCAGAAGAACTAATTCTAACTGAGATAACGGTTAGTGGTTTCGTGGGGGAAGCTGTCATAGCAGCCGCAAAAAATTGGGGAGTTAGGATGTTTCAGTCCACCCCACACAATCCTCAGTCAAATGGTCAAGCTGAGGCCAGCAACAAAGTAATAAAAGGGATTTTAGAAAAAATGATTGAGCAAAATCCTAAAGAATGACATTCTCTCCTCTCCAATACCCTTTGGGCGTACAGGACCTCTAAAAGGTCTGGCACGGGAACGACGCCATTCGCACTCACATACAGCCATGACGCCGTCTTACCCCTCGAGATTTCAGTAAAATCTTTAAGAGTGGCTCGCCACGTTGAATGGAGTAAGGATGAGTATAACCATGCGATGGCTCAAGAGCTAGATGATCTTGATGAAGTTCGACTTGAGACTTTGGATAAATTAAAGGCCCAAAAAGAAAAGGTGGCCAGGGCGTATGATAAGAAGACCAAGGCCAAGAGTTTCGGGGTTGGAGATTTAGTATGGAAAACTATTCTCCCATTAGGAATGAAAGATCGTAGTTTTGGTAAATGGTCTCCAACCTAGGAAGGACCTTTCCTCGTCAACCAAGTTTTAGGAAAAGGAGCATATAGGTTGAGTTATGAGAGTGGTCGTCTCCATAATTCACCCATTAATGGCTGTTTTTTGGAAGAAATATTACCCAACGGCTTGGGAAATGGCGGAGAGGTAGTCCGCTGTAAAGAAACATCTCATAATAAAACAATGATTTTTATTGGAAGAATGGGCCTCATTAAAGGACTCCTTCCAAAAGATATACATATAGGTAGGCAAAAGTCAACTACGAAATGGGGCCAGGTAATGACCTAAGCATCCACTAAAAGGTTTAGAAACTAAGTGTAGGGGTCTTTTTTGGTCACGACAACTGAAGGCGGGCTTGGGCCGTCGTAAAGAGCTAATTGTGATGCCCCTTTGCCTGAGTTCAGAACCAGGCCCAAAACACTCCGAGAAAATGTAAATTTCCAGGGAATGCTCTGTTTCTTCCCACCAAGAGAGTGATGACTGTGATAAAAGAATTAGAAAGTTATGCTTGGCTTGAAAGGCTTGTGATGCG
>NW_018921333.1:270177-282906 GCF_002207925.1 Prunus avium
TGAACACTTCTCCAGAAGGCCACGAATCCATCAGAGGTCATCTCAGGCTCCAAAAACGCCATAAAAGCCCAACACGTCACTTTCCAGCACTGCACACTGCTCCTTTATTTTATCGCCAGAAAATAACCGCTTGGTAGAAAAGTCTGAAATTTTGATACGATCAAGCCAAGTGACTCATGAACATCCTCCAACTGGAATTACTCCAAAATTCGTCCATTTGATTATGTTTTGCTCCAGAGAAAGTCGAAAGTCCTATATTGAGAATACAATTCAAAGTATCAAAATTCTTCCAAAATATTAACCAAAATATATTAAGAATGGGGCTAAATATATAATATAAAATATGCCCATCAGGTGTGGTCGTGATGGCGCTTCTTCAGGTGGTGGTGATAAGGTTCGTCTAGGCTCATGGGTTGTTTTAGGGTATGTTGGGTTTGTGGGCTTATGGTTAATTGTGATGATGTGGGCTAGTAGTTAGTTTTGCTTTTAGCATGTTAGTTTGTTGTCCTCTTGGGATTGGTATTTTAGATGTCTTTGATTGTATCGTTGAGGTTTATCTAATGAAGTTTTTATTTTATCCAAAAAAAAAAAAAACCCTATAAGAATAGAATTGGTATAATTCTAAAAATATTGGAAACCCACATAAAAGAATAATAACTATAGCAACTGAAATCATGAAGCTTTTTCATTTCACTACCTGCCTTCAGCGGCTGAATGTGCAAAGAAGCTACATACATGTTTTCCCCATCATTTTTCTTTTTGTGCCTTCTAAGTCATCCTTTGGTAGGCTTGAGGAAAATAGCTAAACAAAGTAATTATTCACATAGAGAACATTGCCCTTGGTTCAATTTGAGCAAAACTTAAGATTCACAACCTTTATAAGATGTTTTAGATGTAATGAACAAAACTATAACCTATAGCCTATTATTTCTGCCTTTATTCTGCTTATATAACCTATAGGTGTTTATTGGTTATTTCCGCTTTTATAGCTTACTTCTCCATTTCATTAAATTAGCCAATAAATGGCAATACATGTATCAATTTTGACCATAGGTGTCTATGGATTATCTCTGCTTCTATAAAACAAACTTGCTCATGCTTTGATTCTCTTATGAGTATTTGGTTTGATTCTATTACACTCTTGGTCTTTTGGTTTCGTTATGTTATAGGTATTTCATAATTTGAAGAATGCTTGGCGTATTTAAATTGTGGTTTGTGCAATTGATTTTGTGGCCATAATTATGTAATAATAGTTATTGTCTTCACTCAAATTTTCCTATTTGTCTACACTAACACCTACCATTTTCCAAATTTGTAGCAACAAAATCAACACCCCTTGATTTGATTATATTAAAGCTTGGGTGTTTTGGCATAATTTTCTTATACCTATTTAATAAATTTTCACAATTGTTCTAAGTTTGTTACCAATTGATTAAATAGAATGAGGTTATACTTTTGTCCATCAGATTAATAGAATGCTTAATGTATTTAAACTATTGTTTGTCCTGTTGGATTTTTTAACTTAATTATGTGATAATAATTAGGGAGCATTTTTGCTCACCACTTTAACCCAAGGTGTGCCCTCATCACCCTTCTCAACATTTGACACATGTCCCTTGACATAACTATGGTTGCATAAATACAAAGTAAAGAGTTAATTATGGTTATGTCAAGGGAAACGTGTCAAGTGTTGAGAAGGGGGGTGAGGGTACACCTTGGGTTAAAGTGGTGAGCAAAAATATACCCATAGTAATTCTTGGCTTCACTCAAATTTTCTCATTTATCTACACTAACACCTGCCGTTTTCCAAATTTGTACCAACAAAGTTGAAACCCCCTGCAAAGAACAAGAAAGGACATTAGCCACCTCTATAGCAGAGCCAGCAAGAGATGGATCCCCTTCCAACAGACGTCAAAGCATAAAAATCCCCCTCCACCACCTAGTAGCATGTATATAAAGACCTGTCCAAACTCTTTGAACAATGAGCAGCTCAAAACTGCAGATATTTTGGTGTTTTGATTGCTGATTGGTTTATTAAAATATGATCAATATTTTAACATGACAAGCAGAATATAAAACATGTTATTAGTGGGTTTTTGTAACTTAAACTTCCTAAACAAAGCATAATGCAACTATTTAGGTCTCCATGTCTATATAAATAGTACCATTCCTTACATATTTGAACGACAAAACCAGCAGCATCGCGGGCACCTTTGCTATTTCGTTTCTAGATGCATATATAAACGTTTTTCATAACATAACTTAATGCATGTGTCATTATAACTAGCAGTTTTGAATCTAGTTAAGTTTATAACTAGCAATTAAATATATGCCGAATTAGAAGCTTTTTTGCATCAATGTGATCAGGTTACTTGTTATATATATATATATATATATATATATATATATATATATGAAAGAATAAAATAAAATAAAAAGGACTTCAAGATGTAACTCTGATTTCCTCCGAACTGATACTACTTATCTCCACACACATGGCTGAGTTCAATACTATTCTCGTCCTCATTTAGACGAAAGAATGCATCAAGGGTTGATAAAAAAACACATGGCCATGGAGCATAGCACAAAATATACAGAATTCCCCAATCCCCTGCATATATGCTCTTGAATTAAATTCAATTGAAGCCCTACACATCCCTTTACTTACTGTTAAGCAGCAGCAACTACTGGGAAAATGAAGCGGTATGGGATTTGATCTGAGTTAAAGTTTCAGTTGAATGGTATTAAGTTACTTGATGTTTTTATCAGTTGATACAAAAATACCATTTTGCCCCTGTATTTAACAGAAAAGTTAACAAAACAAATCGGGTCTAAGTTCAAGGACTAATAAAACAATTAACCCTTGATGTTAATGTGTAAATCTCACCAATATCTATCAAATTTTATAAGGGCGTGCAAGATCTGATCCAATCTGTCCAAACCAACAAACCTAATCCACTCAAATCGACCGACCCAATCCGCCCAAACTGACTGATCCAATCCAATCCAATTTTAATTGGTTTTGATGATTTGGCAGATTGGATTGGATTTGTAATTCCCAAAACCGACATGATTGGGTTAGGAATTTGCTTATGAGAATCAAATCAAATCCAATCCAATTAAATGTAGTTAGTTTCATGCTTATTTTGCTCGTGTAGGTCTTTGTAATTGAAAAGGTTATGAATATTTTTAGTCATTTGAATGAGTTATGTTTAATTATAGAATCAAAACAATTTTCTCTAGTATTTTATTTATATTTTACATTTACGCCTATTCATATGTTTAGATTAAACCTAACGGTCTTGACCAAAAAAAGATTAAACCTAACGATAAATGTTTAATATTTTATTATTGTCATTTTCCATTATCAAAACCAATCATCTAATCCAATATAATCAAATATCAATTGGATTGAGTTTAAAGCACCACGTGACACACACATGGCCCTTATTGAAGGTCATTATCGTCAATTACCTACCTAGAAAAAGTTATAATTTAGTAATAAAATTTAGGGTTACTACTAAAGTTGTCCCTGTATTTTATCATAGGTCAATTTAGTCTAGTGTTGTCACACAGTTGCTCAATGTTACCCTTCCAATTAGATTTATGTTAAAAACTGACTTCATTACATTTCTCCAAATAAATAAAAAATAAAAAATAAAAAATAAAAAAATAGTTGCAAATAAAAATTAACATTTTGTAGATTGAGTAAAAGGAGGGACCCTTTTTGGCTACAGAGGAGTATTAGTTTACGTTGATTTCATTATTTGACGTATTTCCTTTTCGACCTTGATGTTTTTATTTTTCTATTTGGCACTATCAATTTTAAAGTCAATCTAAAGCTCCATATTTGTTGAAGTCAATGTTAGATTTTCTATATAAGTGTCAATGATCTTTCACAAAACCTGAAATACATAGAAGACATATCTGGCACCATCTTCCTTGAGTACACGATCTCAAAACTCATTCAATTGCAGCAGCAACAACTTTGGCAAAAGACACGAACGGCTCAAGACTTCTGCTCTCTCTCAGAAATTGTTTCAGCTCTCTCGTTATGATGAGATTAGGTTAAGAGAACATGTCTAACGAGAGCAGGGTCTTAAACTTATATAGGGCTAGGTCAAATTGTCTGTACTCATCACCGAGGGCCTACTTGACTAACACTCTAAGCCCATCAAGCAACGGTTCACACAAAAGGAAATAAATAGGACCCCTTTAATTGGCTTCAAAACTTTCCACATTTCACAAGGTTTTGGGCCTTAAGGTATAATCTAATTTAAACTCTTATCAAACCTGATATAACTTAGTATTTACTGCACTGAATCCATCCATACATGCATCAAGCTTATTAGAGAATTTTGTCCACTCAAGATGGGAAGAAATGTCACATCCCGGATTGGCTCCGCCGTAGCACGATATTGTCCGCTTTGAGCCCCCCCACACTCGCACCACACTGCAGAGTGGCTCTGATACCATTTGTCACGACCCGACTCTCCTAGCACGATATTGTTCGCTTTGGGCCCCCCTCTCTGCCCTCACGGTTTTGTTTCTGGGAGCTCACGAGCAACTTCCCAGTGGGTCACCCATCCTGGGATTGCTCTGGCCCCCAACTCGCTTAACTTCGGAATTCCTACGACTCCGAAGCCAGTGAGCTCCCAAAAGACCTCGTGCTAGGAAGATGCGGGTGTGTACATATAAGGCACATCACCCCCTCTTCATTGGTCGATGTGGGATTTTACAATCCACCCCACTTAAGGCACATCCCGGATCGGCTCCGCCGTAGCACGATATTGTCCGCTTTGGGCCCCCTCTCTCTGGCCCTCACAGTTTTGTTTCTGGGAGCTCACGAGCAACTTCCCAGTGGGTCACCCATCCTGGGATTGCTCTAGCCCCCAACTCGCTTAACTTTGGAGTTCCTACGACTCCGAAGCCAGTGAGCTCCCAAAAGGCCTCGTGCTAGATGGATGCAGGTGTGTACATATAAGGCACACCCCCTCTTCATTGGTCGATGTGGGATCTTACAAGAAAGAACTTGTATTCATTAGTCAAAGTAATTGCAAATTACAACAAGAATGCTGGAAATTTGTCCATGCATCAATTTTTGCCCTAAACCCTAAATTTGTCCAAGCAGTAAACACACTTTCCTTTCTCAATTTTTGCACCAATGCTTCTCTCTCGTTGTCTCTCACTAAATGCTTAAGGCTACAAAAGTCACAAAAACTCAACTGAAGACAACATGGAAGAACATTATCTGCAACCAACACTACTACAAAAATCGAAATAGACAACGAGAATCCACCATCTTCTAGAAGGTTTTCAAACCGTCGTGAAATCGACCGCCATCTTTTGATATATAAAACAACGACGGCTAATACCCAACATCGTTTAACCATTCAACATAAAAAAATATTACAAACCGACGTCTAATTACTATATATGTGAAACCTTTGACAACATTAGACGACGGTTTTCTTAAAACTTAGACGTCTAAAGAGTGTCACATGTCAAGCCACCAATGAATCACATAAACCTTAGGGTTATGTTATGAAAAGTATAAGGACTATTGTGCTTTGTCTCTAAATTTTTTTTGACTTTTGTTAACACTTGTAATTTTGAAAACTAAAATTACATTTTTCAGGCCTTTAGGGGCAAGATATTGTCTCAATGAGTGCATAGAATTTGTCGGTTTATTTTTCAGATTTTTTAAAATATATTATGAATATTAGTAATTAAATACAATAAAAAAATATTTTTAAAATTACATTTTTTAAAGCTTTAGGGGAGAGACAATCTTTCAATGAGTGCATGGTAGTTGTCAGTTTATTTTTTGGAATTTTTTTTGAATTTATTATGAATATTAGGAATTAAATAAAATATAAAAATCATATTAAAATGAAATGACAAATGTACATAACCAACGTTGGATCCCTTTACAACGACGTTAAACAACACATAACGTCGTCCTAGATCATATGAGACGTCGAAAAGCAAGCACTGACGTGGTTCATACGTTGCGACGTCAGCTTGTTCTGAATAACCGACGTGGGTTATATTTACAACGTCTTTGCTAAAGTCGTTGCCGCCGTTATTTATGTATACAACGTCAAATTTTGTAAGCTAACCACTGTTGTATGTATTTAAGACGTCGAAATGTTTGTACTAACGAACGTAGTATATTGGTACAAAATTTTTCCGTACAAGATGAAGGTACATGTAGACTTCAGTTTTATATATAAACCGTTGTGTTTCTTCCTGTTACATGGCATTTTTAAGAATTTCCGTCGATATTATATTTCCCGCTATAATAAGATGACGATTGTTTATACATATGAGATGTGTAAATGAGAATGAGACGTCGGTGTTTGGGAATTAAATTAAGTTTTTATGAATTACTGTCGTTTTAATTCATTTAAAGACATAAATATCCTAAACTAAAAAAATTTCAACAATTTTTTTTATTTTTTATGATTGTTCAATTGATTACAAAAAAAAAAAAATTATGTACATTGTTAATAAATTAAAATAAACCTAAACATTGTTAAAATAAATTACATCACTTATCATTCTGTAATTGCTTACTAACGAATTCTGCCCATTCCAGCCTTACTTCGTCAATATGTTCTTGTACATACTGAACTGGTTCTTTTTTCTTGTCAAACTGCAAAATAAATTAAAAAACCGACGTGTTATAAAGATAAAAACGATGGTTTTTAAAGAAAAAGTCGTGGTAGAAAAATAAAGAAATTATATCTTAAATTTTGCCTTTTACCTTATTCTCAAATGCTAGGTCTGGATCATGAATTATAACTCTCATGAAATGCATCACGTAATAGCCACACTCTACATTTGTTGGTTGTCGAGGAGTGCCTTGTAGATTTTTCCATATGGCTGATTTACGTGATGAATGTTTGCTTACATGAGAGTTACATTTTGATTGAACTATTTCAAGAAAACAAAAAGTGTTAATGACAAAACAAAAAATCTAAATAAAAAATATTAACCATCGTGGTAAATTAGTGAAGACGATGGATTTTTTTAAAAAGTGACGTAGTATTTTATTTCAAACGGTGGTATGAAACTACCGTCGTTGTGTAACATTCTAACGTCGGTAACGAGGAAAAACGTCATATAACCCAAAGTTGTTTGTAATTGAAAGTTGAACAGAAAAAATTAAAACGTCCTTAAATGAAAAACTCAAACGACGTGGTATTTCAATTAAGACGATGGTTTAAAGAAAATACTGACGTAGCAAATTCTTTCAAACGTCGGTAATAAATTACTGTCGTTGTATTTTAATTATAACATCAGTATTATAAAAAACAGTCGTATAATTCAAATGCGCAGATTAAAAAAAAATATTAGATTGGAATAAATCAACTTACGTATTCACTATATTTCTCATGTCCTCGTCAGAGCGGTTTGGCAATGAATCCATGTAATAGACAGTCTCCTTAGCTGGTCTCACAATTACCAACACCCAATGACCCCTACACATAATGATCCATATAGGTTAAACAGTACAAAGAAAAATATTACAAGGAAAATAGCTTAAATAGTTAAGGGGGACTAACCCTGGATTATAACACACTAAGAAAAATTGATCCCCATCTGCGTTTTTAGGCGGTCTGACAGATGTTTTGTTCGATAAGATAAAGTACCAGATTGAGAGCTCACTTGCCCAGGGTCAACGAGGCCAACAAGGTTTACCATATTTGCCATTTTTAAATAGTCAAATAGGTACCTAAATATATGAAATTCAATTAAATGAGATTTTAATTTAAAAGAAACGGAAATGTAAAAAAAAAAAAAAAAAAAGGATTTCTAGAATTACCTCATGTATACTGCAATCACTATGTCTCTAATCTCAACCATGGAAGCAAACTGTAAAATATCTTCACACAAGAGGAAGGTATCATGCTCAGTGCCAAACACTTCCTCTGGAATGTGAACTCTCACGTTCTTGTTAGCAGGCTTCAACTTGGTCTGGACAAATTGGCATAGGGCTAACAAAGGAAGTGGCATGTCTAGATTTGAGAGATCCTGTTACAAGAAATAAATAAAGAAATATAAGTTAGTTTGTATATCAAGTAAATTAAACGACACTAACTAAACCAACCAAATCAACGTGGTATATAATATAAACGACGGTTTCTAGAACATACTGACGGAGTAAAGGTTATAGACGACGGTAAAGACATAACCGTCATTGTGTAAATTTTCTAATGTTGCTACACTATAGAAAGGTCGTCTAATTAAAATGCAGTAAAGGCTTGAATGAAATAGACAACGGTTTATAAAAGAATGAGACGACGGCAAAAAAAGACAGTTGTTATTTTCAAGGCATAAATAAAATGCAGAACAAGTAAAAGTGTCGTGATATTTCACTCACAACGACGGTTCTTGGAAGAAACAGACGTATTATGGTTTTCAAACGTTGGTAAAGATATACCATCATTGTTTGGAAATTGTAACGTCGGTTATTTAAAAGAGCGACGTCTATTTAAAATTTAAAAAGTAGAAAAAGAAAGTATTAGAGATTTTACCTTTTCATCTTGCTGTTTTTCAGCAGCATTAACATCAAGCTTTGGATTTTCTTCCTCCAAAACTAGGGGTCTGACATTAGTGGCTCCCAAGCAGCTTGCTTTGTCAGACATTGGATTTTTTGGGCTTTGTTCTTGAGGCTATAAAGGAATTGGGGTAATTGGTGTTTTGAGCATGTTGGGATCAAAATTAGGAACTAGTTGATGGAATTGTTTCAACATAATTTCCCTCTCTGCTCTGACTGCCTTCAAAACACTTTCCTTTGCCCTAGCCTCAATCCTCAATGTCTCTTCTCTGATTGCCTCCATAAGACTTTCCTTTAATTTGTCAACAAATTTTACTATTTGCTATCTCGACAAATTGAAGAATTGAGTTGGGGAAACCCCAACTCCAACACCTTTGACTGTCCCACCATGCTCGGGGGTTCCCAAAGCCAAACTCAAAATATCATTGCTCCCAGAGACAGTTAGAGTGCCCTCGGAGACTTGTTTTTGTAAATCATCATAAAAGAGAGAGAGAGAGAGAGAGAGAGAGTGAGTGAGAGAGAATGTTAGTAATTGAACAAATTGTAAAACAGATAAATAAACCGACGTAATATTTTAGTGACGATGACAATTTTTTAAAAAAACTGACCTAGTATTGATTTCAAACGGCGTTAATAAAATACTGTCGTTGTGTAACAATGCCAATGTCGGTAGAAAAAAACCGTCATATAATCAAAAGCCATAAAACAAATAAATAGACCATAAATCAGAAACCTACACTGTCGTAGTATTTCAATTAAGACGGCGGAGATAAATAAACCGACGTAATATTTCTGTGACGACGACGATTTTTAAAAAAAACTGACATAGTATTGATTTCAAACGGCGGTAATAAAATACCGTCGTTGTGTACATTTCCTCTAGTTCATACACCAATATATAATTTATACGTTATTGGGTTAAATTATATATATATATATATATAGGTAATAAATAAAGATGAAGACAAAGATAGATTAAGTTAAACATAAAGATAAAAGTAAAATAAATAAAATAAAATCAACATGCTTTGAAGACCCTGTTTATCCTTGCTTCGAAACTTACTTAAGGCTCATATATATATATATATTTCCATCTTCATTTGTAAAACAATTTATCGCTTACGAAATTAATGGTATTGTATAAACTCCTCCATTTTAGTTTAAAAGCATCTCAAAAACTTAAATTCTCTCCACCTAGGCGTACGCCCATTCCTGATCTGTCAATTCCATTAATACCGTTAATTCCATCCTCGCAGGCCTCGGAGACACCAAGTCCACTCGAGCTCCAATCCTCACAGGCCTTGGAGATACCACTTCTATCCTAGCCGCAATCCTCACAGGCCTCAAAGATACCACTTCTATCTAAGCCGCATTCCTCGCAGGCCTCGGAGATACCACTTCTATTCGAGCCGCAATCCTCGCACTGCACATTTCGGGTGTCCCCGAAACTTGTGGGGCATGTCATAAATGACAAATGGTTTCAAGACACTGAGGGGTACTCCTCTGGTAGGTTTGAGAAACCATATCCCAAACTTATATCAATACTCTCCCTTTATTTCACAATCCATATCCCACCCTTAATATCAACTTTCAACAAATTGATTCTCAATTATACTTAAAATATATATGCCATATTCTGATAAAGACCAAGGGCCATGACTCATCATTTTCAGCTACTGAGTATATGTATTAAATATGGACATACACCTAAATATTTAATTAGTTTATTAACCACTTCGAACTTCGATTATCATACCATTCCAACACAAAAAGAATAATCTTAATAGTAAATAAATTGCTAAATAATAAGCTAATAAAACAATAAAAAAATAAGTTGATGTTCACTAAGCCCATAGATTCCAACGAATACTATAGTGCACCTTCAAGTAACTCATAGTTAAACTATGCACAATTTAGCAGCCTGTAAATAGCTATCTATACTTAATCCGTAACACCACCCAGTTAACTCATTTCTAGTCAGGACTCACTTATATGGTCATTCTAACACTTCTCAAAGGTTATATCTGCCTCGAAAGACTCACGGTCAACCGGGAGATCAAACTGCCTAAGCTCGGTCAACTGGGGCCACGACCTTCGATTCCCGATCCGAGAGTTCCTAGAGGTTCCAACATACCTAGGATACATTTCCCGAGAGTTTGGTCTCGATCGGACGGTCAGATTGATCACAATCGTACGATTGGACGGTTACTAAAAACCGAGCCCTAGGGTTGGCGTTTCTGGAGTATCCGAGACTCCTTTTTACGATCCGTCGAATCCTATACGATCCTGAAAATGTCTAGATCAACATATATATAATTGATTATGATCCAACGGTTCAAACGTATCGAACCCGGAAATCGCATAATAGGCGAGATCCATTCGGGGTTCAAACGTTGTCCGAATTGAAATCGGAAAGTACCTACGCACTTGTGAGGACCAGGGAATCATTCTGGAACCCTAAGCTGGTCCAAAACCTAGCCCACGCGCTGCTGCCGCGTGGGTGCCCAAAGCGATACCACTCGCCGGAAAATCTCAAAATCAAGGGCCAAGATTTCTACCCTAGATGTAAAACCTCATTTGGAGTCACTTTTGTTCTTGGACCTACCCCAAAAAAATGGCCGGAAGTGGCCAGAATCTCATCCCGAAATCTGGCCAAATTTAAATTCGTGATTTGGGTTATCTGTGCTAGAAATTGATCCAATCCTACCCAACCATCAGCTAGAGCTCGAAAAGTAGATGAGAAACCATACCTCACTTGTTGGAGATGGTGGTAGGGAATGGCCGGAAAAGACCAAGACACACTGCTAATTTTCCCACAGCAGTTTGGGCTCGGTTTTGGCTCAACCTTGGGCTTGATTTTCTGGTGGATTCACTTGGAATCAAGGCTGGATATGGACATTTATGGAAAGAGGAGAGAGAGGGGAAGAGATTTCAAGTTGTGGCACTCGATTTGGTGGCTGGACGGAAGAGAATTCCCCATTTTAAAATGGCTGGTCCTCCTTAAATCGTGAAACAGCAGAATCTGGGTTTAAAAAAAATCTGAACTTTGAAATATTTACGATTGTGCCACTGAACTTCTTTTGATAATAATTTCTTCGTTACAGCTCCGATTTGAGCCCACTACGTGTCTACGGACTCGTCTCGATGTGCTCTACGCAACGGTCCAATCAATATGACAAATATGGTAAATCTTTTTGCCCGAACTAAGAATTACCTTTTTGCCCCTTTAATATTAATTATTATTTTAATTTCCAAAAACCTTAATTAATTCAGATCATTTTATTTTCTCAATTAAACTTATTTCATCTTATTTTAATTATTTAATCATTCCTGGGGTAAAATTGTCTTTTTCCTGAATAATTTAATATTTAACTATTAATTTAGGACCTAGTTGTTAACACATCGGTTTGGTTGGTTTAGTTAGATCTTTTATTTTACTTGATATACAAACTGACAGGACCCGCCCCGAATTCCTCGAAACTCAAGACGAATCCTGTGGAAATTTCGACATCACGATGATGCCGAGCCCACTAACTAAAAATTTAGCCTCTTTTCCAAATTAAGGGAAAAGAGCACGAGACTTCCTACCGAAATTTCGGCAGTCTCCCCTGTAAATTGAACATTCCCCAAATTTCAACCTGCACAAAATTCACATTTTAATATCCCAACAGGCAGCATGCACAAGTTATCAACATGCAAATACTAAAAGGCCTCCAGCCTTCAATTAATTCAAAATGGAATCAGCAATGCTCTTAAGTTGAACAATACACAAACCAAACAATTAAATGTCTCAAACTTTACAATCACACTGAAATCATCAAACAGGATTCAAATCCAAGAATCACATCAAAACCCATTCACATACTTAGAATCGTTCAAACCTTTTTAACGCAATAATATTTCGCGGCTGCACCTAGGTGAGACCCCAGGCTGCCTACGTACCCTTGGACAAGGGATCAAGCCACACGTAGCTCTCATCAATGGTCACAACTCCGATAATAGACAATTATTTACAACCGAACCAACTATACATTTCAGATCTATCACAATTCTAAATCCAATACAAACACATTGAAACATTAACACTTCCTTCCCAAGGCATCGTATTAAAATAAACATCCGAAAGGCTTGGACAAACTCCGACGGGCCTGGGCAAAATAAAT
>NW_018921333.1:282945-299590 GCF_002207925.1 Prunus avium
TGGACAAACTCCGACGGGCCTAGGCAAAATAAATCTCAAAATAAATCTCCGAAGGGCCTAGACAAACTCCGACGGGCCTGGGCAAAATAAATCTCCGAAGGGCCTGTGCAAACTCCGACGGGCTTGGGCAAAATAAATCAATCTCCGAGGGGCCTGGGCAAACTCTGACGGGCCTGGGCAAAATAAATTCTCAAACATAAAATCCATAACCGGGGAGGTACCTAAGGTAGTGCTAATAACACTCAAATTTAACATTCTAAGTACCCCACACATAATCAACAACGATAGCACTTTCTCAATTATTATATATAAACTTAAAACACTCGAATAAGTCAAACCCACATATATATCACAAATACTTCATAACATATTAAAATTCAATAATCAAATATATAATATATTTTTTTTTGGTGAAAACCAAGGTATCCCCCGCGCGATTGCGGGGACTAACCCTCGAGGTACTGTCGGGCGCAAAGCGGGGACCTCTCCCAACAAAGTCTGCTCTATTCGCAAGCGCCTGGGATCGAACCCAGGACCTCTTGTTTAAAGGATCCAAGCCCCTTCCACTTGGACCAACTCCTGTTGGTATATATAATATATTTCAATAAACCATTAAAACCAAAAGTATAATATTTCCATCACAAAACCATGCCATTTAATTGAAAGCAACACCCACTCATTTCCTATTAAACATAGTCGAGTTTCATGACTTACTTTCACCACCAATACTTCAAGTATCCCATACTCATCTATTCCAATATTTCAATTTTTGTGATAATATCTAAGAATTCAATAAGGTATTACAAACAAACTCAAACTCCCAAAATAATCAAAAATAACTCCACTAACGATCAAGACGGGTGAAACTGCCTCGGAACACTCAGGGTCAACTAAGGGTCAAACCTTCCAAATTTGGTCAACCGGGCCCACGACCTCCATTTTACGATCCGAAAGTTCCTATGGGTTCCACAAGGTCTAGGAAATACGTCCTACAAGTTTGGTTCCGATCGGACGGTCGGATCGCTCACGATCGCACGATCGGACGGTTATTGAAAAACACAAACTTTAACTTTTTAAATCGGAACATCCGGGGCTCCGATTCCCGATCCACGAATTCCTACACGATCCTAGGAATACCTAAATCAACATATTTTAAATGCGAAGCGATCCAACGGTTCTAACATATCGAACCCGGAAATCACACAATATGTAAGATCCGTTCGGGGTTCAAACGTTATCCGAATTGAGATCCGTAAAATCCTACGCGCTCATGACAACCAGGGGATCGCATTGGGACAAAAATGCCCCTCTTATACCGTGCCCACGCGCCGGCACATGCGCTGGCAGCGCGTGGGTGTCCAAAGCGATATCGCATCGCCGGAAAATCTTAGAATCTCGGGCCAAGACTCCTATCCTAGGTAATACACCTAATTTGGAGTCACTTTTGTTCTTAGATATACCCCAAAAAGTCGACGGAAGTGGCCGGAATAGCAATCCCAACACCGGCAGAATTTCAACTCGAAAATCGACTTGCCTACGCTAAAAATTGGAGCAATCCTACCCAACCAGCAGCTAGATCATGAAAATTAGTCGAAATTTCATACCTCATTCGCCCGATTTGGTGGAGAATTGAGAGAGAACGAGCGATTGAAAATCTGTCAAAAACCAGCCGCGATTTTCTGCATTTTCCGGTGGCTGGAGCTGCTGGCGACGGCGGAGGAGGGCTGGGGTTCGACGGAGGGGAGGTGCCGGTCGTTTTGGGTCCGATCCCGGCCGGAGTGGAGGCCGGTGGTGGCAGTGGCGACGATGGAACCGTCGCTGCTGTAACAGGGGAGGGGGGTTCGCATGAGAGAGAGAGAGAGAGGGGAGAAATTCTGGTTTTAAAACCAGTTTTTCAAAATTACAATTTTGCCCCTCCTTCAATTTTTCTGTATCTCTCTCGTTATAACTCGGATTCGAGTCCGTTACGTGTCTACGGACTCATTTCGACGTGCTCTACGCAATGGTATAACCGGAAGTCCCAAATTCCTTTCCGAACTTAAAATGACATTTTTGCCCCTTTTAAAAATTAAGTAAATATTTATTATTTTCCAAAACCCTTAATTAATTCAAATTATTTTATTTTTATTGTTTAATTCAATTTATTTTCTCATCCAAATTTATTTTCTCTTAATTTAATTATTTTAATTCTTTTTCGGACCGGGATGTTACACAAACTAACTTATATTTCTTTATTTATTTCTTGTAACAGGATCTCTCAAAGCTAGACATGCCACCTCCTCTGTTAGCCATATGCCAATTTGTCCAGACCAAGTTGAAGCCTACTAACTTGACTGTGAGAGTTCACATTCTAGAGGAAGTGTTCGGCACTGAGCATGATACCTTCCTCTTGTGTGAAGAAATTTTACAGTTTGCTTCCATGGTTGAGATTGGAGCCACATTGATTGTAGTATACATGAGGTAATTCTAGAAATCCTTTTTTTTTTTTTTTTTTTTTTTTTTTTAATATTTCCCTTTATTTTAAATTAAAATCTCATTTAATTGAATTTTATATATTTAGGTACCCATTTGACTATTTAAAAATGGCAAATATGGTAAACCTTGTTGGCCTTGTCGACCCTGGACAAGTCAGCTCTCAATCTGATACTTTATCTTACGGAACAAAACATCTCTCAGACTGCCTGAAGAACGTAGATGGGGATCAATTTTTCTTGGTGCCTTATAATCCAGGGTTAGTCCCCTTAACTATTTAACCTATTTTCCTTGTAATATTTTTCTTCGTACTATTTAACCTATATGGATCATTATGTGTGGGGTCATTGGGTGTTGTTAATTCTGAGACCAACTAAGGAGACTGTCTATTACATGGATTCATTGCCAAACCGTTTTGTTGACAAGGACATGAGAAATATAGTGAATACGTAAGTTGATTTATTCCAATCTAAGATTTTTTTTATTTGTGCATTTGAATTATACGACGGTTTTTTACAATACCGACGTTATAATTAAAATACGACGGTAATTTATTACTGACGTTTGAAAGAATTTACTACGTCAGTATTTTCTTTAAACCGTCGTCTTAATTGAAATACCACATTGTTTGGGTTTTTATTTAAGGACGTTTTAATTTTTTTTGTTCAACTTTCAATTACAAACAACTTTTTGTTATACAACGTTTTTCCTCATTATCGACGTTAAATTAAATACTACGTCATTTTTTTATAAAAAAAATCCGTTGTCTTCACTGATTTACCACGACAGTTAATATTTTTGAGACGTGTGGTTCGTATTGTGGTGTTGGGATTTGCTAAAGCAACGGCTTGTGAGTGGTGAATGGGTAGTATGCACCAGTAGGTTCTTTGCTCTGGCATCGAACTGTTGTCTCATACCCCTCATCATTAATGCTTCAAGATTGGCTTATACTAGTTAATGAGTGCCTGTTTTGGCTGCCTATTGTTAAGGAATGGTGCCTCTCGTTGTCCCTTTACTCCTCTTGCCCTTCATGGGCAGCAGGAGGATGTCGTAGTAGTGCTTGTGTCCTGATCAAGCCACGCATCATCGTGAGATTGCGAAGGTCCACAAGTTTTTGCTTGTGATCTTGGATGCGGAACATTAAGTGGGCATGGGGTCTTCGGCCTCCAATCGTCCACTTTCAAGCATTTTCGCTCGACACGTATGACTGTCGTGCCCACGGTGAGCTGTCGACCCACAAGGCCGTTTGTCTTGCACGGAGGCAACGCGGAAAGGAATGCTACCTTGTTGATCCTACCAGTAGTCATATGCTTGTCTCAAAGATTAAGCCATGCATGTGTAAGTATGAACTAACTCAGACTGTGAAACTGATTGCTCATTAAATCAGTTATAGTTTGTTTGATGGTATATACTACTCGGATAACCGTAGTAATTCTAAAGCTAATATGTGCAACAAACCCCTACTTCTGGAAGGGATGCATTTATTAGATAAAAGGCTAACGTGGGCTCTGCCCGTTGCTCTGGTGATTCGTGACAACTTGACGGATTGCACAGCCATCGTGCTGGTGATGGTATGATAATGGCCTCCCATGGTGGTGACGGGTGACGGAGAATTAGGGTTCGATTCCGGAGAGGGAGCGTGACAAACGGCTACCACACCCAAGGAAGGTAGCAGGTGCGCAAATTACCTAATCCTAACACGGAGAGGTAGTGACAATAAATAACAATGCCCGGCTCATAGAGTCTAGTAATTGGAATAAGAACAATCTAAATCCCTTAACATGGATCCATTGGAGGGCAAGTGTGGTGCATGCAGCCGCAGTAATTCCAGCTCCAATAGTGTATATTTAAGTTGTTGCAGTTAAAAACCTCGTAGTTAGACCTTGGGTTGGGTTGACCAGGTCATACGATCCTAGCCTTAATTGGCCGGGTCGTGCCTCCGGTGCTATTGCTTTGAAGAAATTAGAAGGCTCAAAGCAAGCCTACGCTCTGAATACATTAGCATGGGATAACATCATAGGATTTCGGTCCTATTCTGTTGGCCTTCGGGATCGAAGTAATAATTAACAGGTACAGTTGGGGGCATTCGTATTTCATTGTCATAGGTGAAATTCTTGGATTTATGAAAGACGAACAATTGCGAAAGCTTTTGCCAATGATGTTTTCATTAATCAAGAACAAAAGTTGGGGGCTCGAAGACGATCAGATATCGTCCTAGTCTCAACCATAAACGATGCCGACCAGAGATCCGCGGATGTTACTTTTAGGACTCCACCGACACCTTATGAGAAATCAAAGTTTTTGGATTCCGAAGGGGGGGGGGGTAAGTATGGTTGCAAGGCTGAAACTTAAAGGAATTGACAGAAGGGAACCACTAGGAGTGGAGCCAGTGGCTTAATTTGACTCAACATGGGGGAACTTACCAGGTGCACATAGTAAAGACTGATTGACTGAGAGCTCTTTCTTGATTCTATGGATGGTGGTGCATGACCGCTCTTAATTGGTGGAGTGATTTGTCTGGTTAATTTTGTTAACGAATGAGACCTCAATGAATTGCATAGATGAAGAATGTAACAAAATGTCATACTTGGTGTGAATTGCATAATCCCATGAACCATCTAGCCTTTGATCACAAGTTGTGCACGAAGCCATTAGGCCGAGGGCACGTGTGCCTGGGCATCACATGTCGTTGCCCTCCTACTACTCCCTCGGGATTGTAGAGGGAGGATGATGGCCTCTTGTATGCTCCATCGCATGGTTGGCACAAATACCAAGTCCTCGGCGATGCACACCACGACAATTGGTTGTTGTGAAACCTTGCAGTCGTCACGCATCAAGGGCTTGAAAAAATGCTTTGTTACGGGTTAGCTTTCTATGCAACCCCTAGTCAGGCTAGATTACTCGCTGAATTTAAACATATCAATAAGCGGAGGAAAAGAAACTTACAAGGATTCCTGTTGTTAGATACAAAATGTAATATAGTAATTAAAAATTCACCCAACATAATTTCACTCTTATTTACAAATAAGAGTTTTTATTATTAATTGAGTACGACCCATTCAAGATAAAAAATATCTCTTAATTATAATCTCTTTGAAAAGAGAACACCCTTTGGTTCCAATGTGAAGAATGAAATAAATAATGGAATTTGATTTGATATTATGGCTGCATTCAAGGAACCCTAGACTGCCTACATACCCCCTTTTGGAGATCAAGCCTTTTGTAGTTCTTTGGAGTTCTTTGGAGAATTTGATTGGACTTTCAAGGAATGAAAGACCCCTTGAAAGAATTTGTGGTGTGAGAAATATTTTATGGAATTTGGATGAATGTGGTTGGACCAGGGATTCAATTTGATTTTGTGGTTTGAAAAGTGTTTGGGGGGCGAATTTGGTTAAGGTAAACCAGGGATTCTATTTGGACTTGCGGTTGTATCTGGATTGAATTTCCAAATTGCCTACGTATCCTTAGCGGAATCAAACCTGACGTAGTTCAGAAAATTTTGATTGAACTTTCAAGGAATGAATGACCCCTTGAAAGAGTTTGTGGTTGAGAGATTTAAATTTGATCTCATAGAAATTTGTACGGGTAGATGACCCATAAGAAAATTTTGAATGGTTTTGTACCGTATTTATTTATTGTCAATGTCCAAAGAAAATTAACAGGCATTTTAATGAGCCTATTAATTTACTCACATATGGTTTTGAGGATTTAAAAATTAATCCATTAACCACATAATTTATTTAGACCACCCATCAAATATTTTGGACTTTCGAGAATTAATGGGTAATTTGTTTTGTCAACCCATCAATTTGTTGGTGAAGCCCTCGTGGCGGACGAGCTGCAAGGGTGGACTTTCGAGAATTAATGGGTAATTTGATACGTACCTCCTCAGAACAATGATATTGGAGACAGTGGATATGGATAAGTGAATATGGATACTTGGATATGTCGGAACCTGGGCACCCTTGTCGGGGTGTTTCGTAGGCCCTTGGCTGGGCAGTCTACGCGCGTAGGACTTAGTACAGTCGCACGAGTATTGAGGATTATTCTGTGTGTGTTTAGAAGCCTAGTCCCCCGGTTGGACGACTCATTCCCTAGCCACATGGTTATTGAGAATTATTCCATGTGGTCTAGTCAAACAATTCCCGTATTGGATTGTCTTCCGCTGGTAAATGATGATTGTGTGGGGTGTGTGTGTGTGTGTGTGTGTGTGTGTGTGTATTTTTATATGGGGGAAAATACGTGGATCCGTTTACGAGTTGGGGTTTCTTGAGCATGTGCATGGTGAATGCCCTACACGGGTGTGATCATTGTTATGATGTTTAGACAGTATTGTTTTGCAATATAAGCCTTAGATAGGGTATGGCTGCAGGAAAGAAATGATTTTGGAAAAGTAATTTGAGTTTCAAAGTAAACAGTTAGTTTTAAAAGAGTCATGTATAGTACATGTGAGTTTTCACAGGGAAATGGTTTTGAGTTATGAAGCTTGGGAAGAAAGGAATTTATAAAATATTTAGTTATATGCCTTGTGGAAATTGAAGTTGAGAATGAATATAAATTTAATTATTGGCTTTATTTGGACAATATTTATATATTTTCTGAATTGTGATCCTTTTAAGTCGAAAGAATTACATGTGACTTGATCCCTCATTAAGAATACGTAGGCAACCTAGGTTAACCTAGGTGCAGCCGCAAATTGATATGTTTGAGTTTTGTTTAATCTGTTTCAGTACATTGAATGAAATGATTATTTATGAGGCCGGAGGCCCATTTTGTAATTTCTGTGTGCGCACACACTACTACAAAAAGTGAAAAAGACGACCAGAAAAAGACGACGGCAGAACAAAAAACTGTCATTGTGTTTAAAAAGACGACAGTAACAAAAAACTGTCGTGGATAAGTGCCTTAAACAACTAAAAAATGGAGGTACTGTTGAATATTTTTTTAAAACGACGCACACAAATAAAAAAGCATCGTCTTATTAAAAAGGTTTTCTTCAGAGTTAAAATTTGACCAAAAAACAACGACAGCAGGTATGAATCCACCGACGTAGAAAATAAAGACGACAGTTCACCAAAAAACCTGTTGTGTTAACTCTTAACTAAACACGACCAACTGTTCTTTTTTCCGCGTCGTATAATATAATGGAATCCACGTCGGTATACTACGACGGTGCCTTCTCTGTAAACCGCCGTCTTAATTTTTATTTGTTTTTAGGATTTAATTATTTTTAAATTTTGGTAGACTACGAAAATTAAAATGAGATCCCAAGAGGTATGATATCTTACCATTGAGATCTTTGGATCCTGATCATAATCGAACCACCAAAGTTTGAAAGACAATATTTTAAATACACAAAATCCAAAAAGAAACCAGAACTAAACTGACCACGGCAAACTTTGAGAAAGACAATGTTTTGAAAGTTAATGATGTGTGCATTTTTGTGTCTTTGAGATACACCAAAACGCATACATCATTAACATCCAAATTATTGTCTTTGAGATGTGAGAGAGAGTGATGATGTATGTGTGTATGTAAGATAGGAAGACGAGCCTCCAGAGAGGTCAGAAGAACTTGGAACCCTAAATGAAAACTGAAACTGAAAGAAAGCGTCAAATTTATACAATAAATCTTTAAAACCCACGGCGGTCCTTATACACATACCGCCGTCTAATTGTATAAAACCACGTCGGTTATTCTTTAATGGAATCCACGTCGTACCATGACGCGAGAGATTAATTTATCGACTTATTATTTTGGAGTGTACTATGACGGTACCTACAACACTACTGTCGTATTTATTTACCACGTCCTAAGTTCAAATTACCGTCGTATTTTTTCTATTTATACGCCTGCCTTCTTTTTAAACCACCGTCTTATTTTTATTGCTTTTTAAAATTAATTAATTTTTCTTTTATTTTGGTAATATCTTTCTTAACACAAAATAAAATTTAATTCTCAATCCTCAACAACATTTTCGTCTTAAAAGGCAAATCTCTACTGATCAATATTTAAAAGGCAAATACATAGTGGTTTCTTTTCTGCCTTCACCATCAGCTTGTTCAACTATTTCTTCCTCTCATATGCAAGCTGAGCCTTCTCCTTCCTCTTGTTCTCAAGCTCCTGCACAGCCACAGATCAATATTTAATAGGAGCAATATTTAAAAGGCAAATCTCTACTGATCAGATGAAAGCTTGCCCAACAAACAGTACAGGAATCAGATAATTTCCAAAAACAATAATTTCAGTTCACGAAAACTAATAATTTCAGATAATCAAAATCAACAAAGTGTGAAAAGCTCACCTGAGGGCATCAGGAATGACCATCCTCTTTATCTTATCATAAGGAGGTGGAACACCCTCGTATGCCTTCAAACGGGCAAGTGCGGCTGCACCATGCTTGGTCTTGTGAGGAATCATTCTGTAAACCAAAGACAATTTATACAAAGAAATTCCCCATGCTTGGTCTTGTGAGTGAAATAAAGCAGAAAACGCAACTAAAAATATTTGCTTTCAGAAAGACAATTTTTTAGAAGTTGATGAGATAGAGCCAAGGGCAAGAAGAAGTTGGAACCCTAATTGAAAACTGAGAGTTAAAAAACGCGTGAAAAGATCATATTTAAACAAATTATTGTAAATATCCACGTCGGTTATATTACAAATAGCGACGTCATATTTAACTAATCAACGTCATCGTTTTCACTTCTGCAAAGTAAACTTTTGTCGTGTATTAAAAAGAGAACGACGTCGTTTTCAAAACCCCAAAGTAACCACGTCGGTTTCTTAAAATAAATAGTCATTGAATTTCGAAGGACAACGTCACTTTTGATAAACAAGCGCCGTCATAACCACGTCGGAATTCCAAAAGTCGTTTGGCTTTAGTGATAACCACGTCGGTTCCTAATTATTTTCCGTCGTTAGAACTAAATACTAGGGCGGTTTTTAATAAAACCGTCGTTGTATTGAACTCTGAGAAAATATATAAACTTTTCGTCACCGGACCTAATGTTCTACGTTCTCTCTCACCGATAAAATATCTCAGTTTCCCTCTCATTTCCCAAAAGCGGCATCATCGTCTGAATCTCGTCATCGTCTTCGTCTTCGTCTCCAAATCATCATTTTCTTACGTCAGAAGGAAACTTTCTTTGCATGCCAAAGGTTTTTTCTCAATCTCTTCCCTTTTTTTACATTTCATTTGAAAGCCGTCGTTGTCTGGAAACAAGATTCTGTCAAATTGAGGAAATCTTTCACTGGTTTTGATTAAATTCATTAGTCCATCACTCTCACGACGTCAAAAGATGACAGTTCTATCTTGTTTGCGACGATAGAATCGACACACCACGACGGTCGTTAAATCCGACCTAATGCAAACTGTACGACGGTGGTTAATAACCGTCATGGTGTGACAATTAATACGTCGGAAACAAGATAAAACCGTCGTCTGGTGGGAGAAGAACTGTCGTTTTTCTTGTATCCGATCTCAGTAAGACGATGGTTGTATTTTGTGTTTGACGTTGTAATTTTTAAACCACGTCGGTTCTTAGGCTGAATAACCGACGTGGTGTATAAACATTTACGTCATGAATGAGATAAAACCGTCGTCTTATTTCCATACATGGTCTGAGAGACTGTTTAATAGGACGTCACTGTTTTCGTGTTACCGTCGTGGTGTTGTATTTACGACGACGGTGTTGTTTTACAACTGTCGTCCTAAATTAAATATCATGGCTGTATTTTTCGGACGTCGTTTCTTTATTATTACGTCATTCTTTTTTAATAACTGACGGTGTTTTTCTTACAGATTAATTAAAAATGGTTTCGAAATCTCAAAACAAGGAAGCTCAAGTGTCAGAGGCTCAAAGGGATGAAGCCAAATAAGTTTCAAAGGCTCAAAGGCTCAAAGGGATGAAGCCAAATCAATTTCAAAGGTTGAAATGGGTGAAGGCAAATCAGTTCAAAGCAAATCCTTGAAGAGGATGAGATTTTCTTCTACTTCCAATAAAGACCCTAGCACAGCCACATTTGTTGAGGAGCCAAAATCCACCCGCGGTATCAACATAGTGAGCCGTGTTGTGAAGAGGAAAATTCAGAAGATTAAGCCTGTGGTTGAGTTCAATAAAAAGGGCAGACCACATGGCAAGGTTGCTATTGAGATAAAGTCTTACATTGGTGTTTTGGCACGCACCAGAGTCCCTCTTGTGGACAAGAAATGGGCTCAATTGCCCAAGGACGTGAAGGAGCATATTTGGGAAGCTGTTCAAATGGCCTATGTTATTGGGGATGGGTGCAAGAAGATGGTCCTGTCGTCTGCCGCCAAAAAATGGAAGGATTTCAAGTATAACGTAACTAGGCAGTATATCCTTCCATTCGCACATGACAGGGAGAAGTTAAAAGAACCCCCTGAGCTTTATAAGTTTATAGAGAAATCGCAATGGGATGCCTTTGTAGCTTCAAGGTTATCCCCAGATTTTGAGGCTATGCATTTTGAGCAGAAACAGAGGAGGGAGAAATTGGAGTACAACCATAGGTTGTCTTGAAAAGGGTATGTTGGTTTGGAGGACCAATTGGAAGAAACCATGCCCGGTGAAGAAATCGATCGAGCTAAGAGAAGATAAAACAGGAAACATCCCTGATCCAAAGGTTGCAGAGAAGGCAAAAATAATCGTAAGTCTCACTAACTCTGTTATAAATTTGAAAAACAGAGTGTTTTATTTTGATATAGACGTCGCACGTTTAAATAACCAACGTTATAAAAAAAAACACCACGACGATTTTTATTTACCGCTGTTTAAAAATGAATAGAACGTCGGTTTTTGAATAAATCAGACGTCTAAATAGAATTAATACGACGGATTAAATTCCGGAGACGGCCGTTTTGTTTTAAGTTTACTCACGCACACACTCTCCCTCTCTCTGTCTATTTCACTAAAATTGGTGGTGCACAATTTCTGGAAAAGAATGCATATTTCAATCGAGTTTTTTCACTTCTTCATTAAAATTTACGACGGTTTTATCTCATCTAGACGTTAGAATATTTATACAACGACGGTACTTTTATGGAGCCGTATGAAATTAAGTCCTACGTTTGTTTGTTCAATAGTCCGTCGTCTTACTTTAAATACTACGACGGTCTTTGATTTATGTTTTAATCTGCTTGATTTTGAATATACGACGGGTTTTTTTTCCCGACGTTGTAAATTATAAACAACAACGGTATTTAAATACCGACGTGTTAAATTAATACTACGTTAGTTATTTAAGAAAACCGTCGTTGTTTATAATTTACAACGTCGGTTTATTTATCTGTTTTACACTCTGCTCAGTGTCTAACAATCTCTCTTTCTCTCTTTTAGGATGATTTGCAAAAGCAAGTCTCCAAAGGCACTCTGACTGTCTCCGGGAGCAATGATATCTTGACTCTTGCTTTGGGAACCCTCGAGCATGGTGGGAGTGTCAGAGGAGTTGGTGCTGGCGTTTCCCCAACTCAGTTCTTCAATTTGCCAAGACAGCAGAGAGTAAAATTTGTGGACAAACTGAAGTAAAGTCTTATGGAGACAGTCAGGGAAGAAACATTGGGGATGGAGGTGAGGTCAAGGGAAACTGTTATGGAAGCAGTCAGAGCAAAGAGGGAAATTATGTTGGCACAATTCCGTCAACTAGTTCCTAATTCTGATCCCAACATGCTCAAAACCCCAATTTCTCCAATTCCTTTACCCCCCTCAAGATCAAAGCCCAAAAAATCCAATGTCTGATAGGGCAAGCTGCTCTGGGGCCACTAATATCAGACCCCTAGATTTTGGGGTAGAAGATCCAAAGCCTGATGCTGATACTGCTGGAAAACAGCAAGATGACACGGTAAAATCTCTGATATTTTCTTTTTCTACCTTTTAAATTTTAAATAGACGTTGCTCTTTTAAATATCTGACGTTAACATTTAAAACAACGACGGTATATATTTACCGACGTTGGAAAAGAGTAATAAGTCTGTTTCTTCCAAGAACCTTCGTTTTGAGTTAAATACCACGACGCTTTTACTTGTTTTGCAATTTATTAGGCATTGAAAATAACGATTGCCGTCGTCTAATTCTTTTATAAACCGTCGTCTATTTCATGATAGCATTAACTGCATTTTAATTAGACGACCTTTTTTTAGTGTAGCAACGTTATAAAGTTTACACAACAACGGTTATGTATTTACCGACGTCTATAACCTTTCCTCCATCAGTATTTACTAGAAACCGTCGTTTATATTATATACCATGTCTGTTTTTTGGGTTTAGTTAGAGTCGTTTATTTTAGTTCACACACAAACTAACTTATATTTCTTTATCTATTTCTAGTAACAGGATCTCTCAAAGCTAGACATGCTACCTCCTCTGTTAGCCTTATGCCAACATGTCCAGACCAAGTTGTTGCCTACTAACGAGGCTCTGACAATTCACATGCCCAAGGAAGTGTTTGGCTTTGGGCATGAGACCTTCCTCTTCACTGAAGATATTTTGCAATTTGGTTCCATGGTTGAGATTGGAACCACAGTGATATCAGTATACATGAGGTAATTTTAGAAATCCCATTTTGTTTTACATTTCCCTTTCTTTTAAATTAAAATCTCATTTAATTGACTTTCATATATTTAGGTACCTATTTGACTATTTAAAAATGACAAATATGGTAAACCTTATTGGCCTCGTGGACCCTGGGCTAGTCAGCTCTCAATTTGGATCTCTATCAGACCGAACAAAAAACCTGTCAAGCCGCCTGAAAACAGCAGATGGGAATCAATTTTTCTTGGTCCCTTATAATCCAGGGTTAGTACCCTTAACTATTTAAAGTATTTTCCAAAGCTTGTAATATTTTTCTTTGTATTACTATTTAACCTATATGGATCATTATGTGTAGGGGTCATTGGGTGATGGTAACTGTGAGACCAGCAACGGAGACTGCCTATTACATGAATTCACTGCCAAAACGCTCCGTTGATGACGACATGAAAAGTATAGTGAATACGTAAGTTGATTTCTTCTGATCTAAGATTTCTTTTCCTTTAAAGCATTTGAAGTATACGACGGGTTTTTATAATACCGACGTTATAATGACAATACAATGACGGTAAGTTATTACCAACGTTTTAAATAATTTATTACGTCAGTATTGTCTTAAAAACATCGTGTTAATTTAACTATCACGTCGTTTGGGTTTTATTTAAGAACGTTTTAATTTTGTCTGTTCAATTTTTTGTTATACGACGCTTTCCTCTTACCAACGTTATAATGTTACACAACGACAGTAGTTTTTTACCGCCGTTTGAAACAAAATATCACGTCATTTGTTTTAAAACTCCGTCGTTTTGACTGATTTTCCACGACGGTTTCTATTTGCATTTAAATTTTTCATTTTGTCATTAACACTCTTTGTTTTCTTGTAACAGGTCAATTAAAATGTTTAACATTCATATAAACAAAAATTCATCACGTAAACAGGCCATTTGGAAAAATCTACACGGCACTCCTAAACAACCAACAAGTGTAGAGTGTGGCTATTACGTGATGCGATTCATGAGAGATATAATTCATGATCCAGACCTAGATTTCGAGAAGAAGGTAAAAGGCAAAATTTTAGATATACTTTCTTTATTTTACTACGTCAAATCTTTCTTTAAAACCGTCGTTTGTATCTTTATAACACGTTGGTTTTTTGGTTTATTTTGCAGTTTGAAAAGAAAAAAGATCGAGTTCAGTATACACAAGAACATATTGACGAAGTTAGGCATGAATGGGCAGAATTCGTTAACAGGCAAATACAGAATGATAATTGATGTACATAAATATTTATGAACAATGTTTAGGTTTATTTTAGTTTATTTAAAATGTACATAAATATTTTTGTTGTAATCAATCGAACAACCATCAAAAAAATTAATTTTTTTATAAATTTGTTTAGTTCCCAAAAACCAACGTCTTATTCTAATTTACATGTCTCATATGTGTACACAATGGTCGTCTTGCTATAACTGGAAATATAACATCGACGGCAATTCTTAAAAACGACATGTAACAATCATAAACACGACGGTTTATAATTAATTCATCTTGTACAGATGAATTTTGTACCGATATGCTACGTCTGTTAGTCGAAGTTAGGTATGAATGGGCAGAATTCGTTAACAGGCAAATACAGAACGATAATTGATGTACATAAATATTTATGAACAATGTTTAGGTTTATTTTAGTTTATTTAAAATGTACATAAATATTTTTGTTGTAATCAATCGAACAACCATCAAAAAAATTAATTTTTTTATAAATTTGTTTAGTTACCAAAAACCAACGTCTTATTCTAATTTACATGTCTCATATGTGTACACAATGGTCGTCATGCTATAACTGGAAATATAACATCGACGGCAATTCTTAAAAACGACATGTAACAATCATAAACACGACGGTTTATAATTAATTCATCTTGTACAGATGAATTTTGTACCGATATGCTACGTCTGTTAGTACAACCATATCGACGTCTTAATAATATACAAAGGCGGTTATTATAAAAAATTTGACGTTGTATAGATAAACAACGTCGGTGATCCAAAATAAGATGACGTGGTAATACAATAACCCACGTCGGTTATCCAAACAATTGACTTCGTTTTCTGTTCGTTTCAACGTCTAAAAAAATATATGACGTCAATTTGTGATGTTTAACGTCGTTGTAAAAGGATACAACGTCGGCTAGGTCATTTGACATTTAATTTTAAATGACATTTATATTTTATTTAAATCCATATTAAATTCAAAACTAATTCCAAAATTTAAACTGACAACTACCAAGCACTCATTGAAATATTGTCTCTCCCCTAAAGCTTTAAAAAATATAATTTTAGAAATATTTTTTTATTGTATTTAATTACTAATATTAATAATATATTCAAAACAAAATCCGAAAAATATACCGACAAATTCTATGCACTCATTGAGACAATATCTTGCCCGTTAAGGCCTGAAAAATGTAATTTTAGTTTTCAAAGTTCAAATGATAACAAAATTCAAACAAATTTAGAGACAAAGCACGGTACTCCTTATACTTTACATAACATAACCCTAAAGTTTATGTGATCCATTGGTGCCCATAAATTCAAAATGATGGAATCCATATTTTAGCCTAATATTATAGAAGGCATTGTTGTAAGGAATCCGTAGCAATTTTCGGTTCATTTTTCTCATACTTGTGTATTTTTTTAAAAATTATTGTAAAATTTAGGGTTTATGGTTCAGGGTTTATTGAAACGACGCCGGTTTTCTCCCGCTGTTTTTGGTCAACTATGTAAACCCAGACTAATTGTATAATATTTACGACGTCGGTTATTAAATGTCGACGTATGTTCTGTTTACAACGTCGGTGTTGTGTGGAAACCGCTGTCGTAAGTGCATATTAGACGTCCATATATAAGTATTTACCGTCGTCGTTGAAAAACGCGATACTTTAAAAATTTTGACCGCAATCTAAAATTTTCAGAATTTCCCTTTAACCCTAAAATAGTTCATTCTCTCTCTTCAACATAAATTTGTCTTAAAGTTTTCGCTCTCTCTCAAAACATTGGGGATATTCTCTCAGCTCTCTCTCAAGCTTTTGTTATATTCTCTCAGCTCTCTCTGAAGCATTGGTTATCTTATCCATGTAAGTGCAAACCCTAATTTCTTTATTTAATGATATTGCACGACTTCTTAAATCCATAAGTGTTTTCGTTCGTAGCTATATTTGGGTTATTTTATGTTTTAGTGTTTGCATTCTCGTAATAATTACTCTCTGTTTGGGTTCTTTTATGTTTGTTTGGCCATGGGTTCTTGGAAAAGGAATGGGGACGGTTTGATTCATCAACCGTCGTCTAAATGTTTATTATACGTCAGTTGTTCATTTACTCCCGTCGTCTGAGTTTTAAGCCGCAACTGGTAGCCTAAAGGCGACTATTTCTCTATTAAACGTCGTCTTTAGGCTACAGAACCTCGTACAAATTTCTGGGTTTGAGTATCTTAATGACGACGGTAACTATAGATGTCGTCGTCTGAATTTATATTAAACAACGATTATGATGTAAAAACCGTCGTCTTGTTCATGTTTTATATTTTATTTTCAATTTGTTCTCTGCTATTTGAATGAGGTAGTGTTTCATTG
>NW_018921333.1:309712-319759 GCF_002207925.1 Prunus avium
ATAATTTCGAGCAAATTTTGTGAAGGAAGCGCAATCATCCAAGCATCATAAGTTAAAGACATATGCAGAAGCAGAATTTGCAGAAACTCACCAGCCATGGATGAATGCAGAAGTTGCAGACCAGTTTTGAGGTATCAGAAAAATTCAAAAAATTCTGAAAATTTTACAGGCTATAGTACTCGAGCAGATGAACGACTTTTATCAAGGAAGTTTTCTGATCCGAGCTTCTGAAATATGACTTACGTACTGATGCACAATACCCACGGGTTTGGGTCTTGGAGAAGAAGAAGAAGAAGAAGAAATAAGAGTGAGGGAAAATCAGAAAATAAAGCACGCCATGCCAAGTGAAAGGGAAAAATAGTAGCCACTTGCAAATAAAAAATTCAAGAGGAAGGGGCAACACAATTTTGCCCACGTGAGGGCCAAGCCAAGTCGTGTTCTTCCAGCACCTGCCTTATTTCAAACATCATTCCAGCACATGCCATATTTCAAGTATTCTTCCAATATCTAGCCATCATGTCGCACGCTATCACCTTCACTGAAGTTTTGTCCGCTAAAATTCAAGGTGTTCGGAGGCTGGTGTCGTAAACCCAAACACAATGGTGAATCCAAACTCATTGCATCCGCAACTCCAAGATTGGATCCCCACCATCCACTAGCACGTCTGGCTACTGTCAAATGACATCCGCCATGCTAAATGTCCCAAAAGCCATATTAAACCATGCTACCTTAGCCAAAGCCAAGCATCCAAGCATACAGGCCAAAATCAAGCCTACACGCCAATGCCAAGCATCCAAGCATACAAGCTAAAATCAAGCGTATACGCTAATGCCAAGCATCCAAGCACACAATCATACAAAATCAAGCCTCTCTAGTCACTCAAGCAAACAAGTCATGCAAGCTAAGCTAATCCACCAAGCATTCTCTTCTAGGTCATGCCACAAAATAGGTCAACTCTTGGTAATTCTAGTGAGTGACCTCCAAAATTACAGTGTCTAGGAAAGTTCTTCAAAGGCAACACCCTCAGTGTTTAAGAAGGATTGGATTTTAAGCGGGACCATCGGGACCCCTCCAACCTTCCCGGAAAAAACCTGGCTGTAATTTCAGAGACACTTAACTAGTCATCCTTAAGTTGTTCCTAAACCCATGCCATGCCATGCGACTGCAATTTATTTTGGGCTGGAAATTGATTATTCGGACCATTTCAATACACATTCATGGCCCCAATAATCAAGGGGGCATGCCCGGGGCTTGCTTGAGTGGGTTGTGGTATGGATGGTAATAAATCAACATGAGGCCCATTGATGGGCCGAGAAATGGAAGCCCCGAGTCGCTTGGGAGCCTCGGGACTCAAGCCCATTTCTTAGGCCCAAACATGTGGGTGAGCACAAGAGGAAGAAATAGCCCAGTCAAAATAGCCTATGAACCTTACCAAAAGCCCAAACGTTTAATGAAAATAGCCCAATCAAAAAGTAGCCTATTGACTCAACCAAAAAGCCCACTTACTTAATGAGCCATTTTGGCCCATACAATTACCCCAGCTGGCTGGGAGAACAAAAGCCACGAAGGGGGAGGTCTGAAGGTTTATTGAATAAAGCTGCTGGAGGTTCCAGCACATGGGGGAGCAAGTTCCAAGCAAACATCCTTCAAGGAACCAAGGGATATTAGCACGCAAGGAGGGATGCCATCCCTTGAACCAGCATACAAACCCAGTTTCTTTCCTTCATCAAATTTGGCCATGGAAAAAGGAAGAAAGAAGATAAAGAAGATGGGTGAAAATAGAGGCTTTCCTCTGAAGCAGCCAAGGGAGGGAGCCTTGAGCCCCCAAAAGTCTCTGATTTTGTGGGATTGGGCAGAGCTAACTGTTGCCACCATAAGGTAAGTCAAGAGGGAGGAGAAGAAAGAAGGGGGAAAGCTTAGCTAGATTGGGAGGAAACCATTAGGGTTTCTTGGAGAAGAGCAAATCCCAGCAGCTATAAATAGGACCCCTCTCTACCCAACACAACACACTTGGGAGAGCAAGCTTCCTCTCCTACCTGCAAGCTCAGTAATTTTCGTGCTTTGCTGGTCTATCACCCTTATTCCCCTAATTTTTTCCTCTTCTAGCAGGCTGCTTAGAGTCACCGATGAGCTGCCGGAAGTGATACTCAAGTCACCCATTTCTCTCTTTCCCTCAATCTCAACCAAACCTGTCTGCAAAACCCTTTCCTCTCCTACCTTAATACCCCATCTTTCCCCTATAAACACTTAATTTTTCCTCAGTGCTAAACTCATGTTGATTTTGCTTCCATGCCACATGCCTCTCATGCCAAGCCCAAGATTTTATCTGTAAGCATGAAGAAATTATCTGTAAGTTGCTGTTGTTTTGGTTGGTGAAGGTAACCAAAATACTTCCTAAGACCCTGCTGCCCTTTCGAAGCATTTTGGGGCTTAATTTTCGAACTCAGACAAAGGGGACAATTTCATCAGCTAAGCCCACCTGCCGCCGGAAGAAAAAGACCCCTACAGAAGCAAACTGTAAAATATCTTCACACAAGAGGAAGGTATCATGCTTAGTGCCAAAAACTTCCTCCGGAATGTGAACTTTCACGGTCTCGTTAGCAGGCTACAAATTGGCATATGGCTAACAGATGAGGTGGCATGTCTAGCTTTGAGAGATCCTGTTACAATAAATAAATAAAGAAATATAAGTTAGTTTGTATATCAAGTAAAATAAACGACTCTACCTAAACCAACCAAACCAACTTGGTATATAACATAAACGACGTTTTCTAGAATGGAATTCTGTCAACATAATTTCCCTCTTTGCTCTGACTGCCTCCAAAACACTTTCCTTTGCCCTAGCCTCAATCCTCAATGTCTCTTCTCTGATTGCCTCCATAAGACTTTCCTTCAATTTGTCAGCAAATTTTACTCTCTGTTGTCTCGGCAAAGTGAAGAATTGAGTTGGGGAAACCCCAGCTCCAACACCTCTAACTCTCCCACCATGCTCGGGGGTTCCCAAAGCCAAAGTCAAAATATCGTTGCTCCCTGAGACAGTCAAAGTGCCCTCGGAGACTTGTTTTTGTAAATCATCCTAAAAGAGAGAGAGAGAGAGAGAGAGAGAGAGAGAGAGAGAGAGAGAGAGAGAGAGAGTTAGTAATTGAACATATTGTAAAACAGATAAATAAATCGACGTAATATTTCAATGATGATGACGGTTTTTTTTAAAAACTGACGTAGTATTGATTTCAAATGGCGGTAATAAAATACCGTCATTGTGTATCAATTCCAATGTCGGTAGAAAAAACCTATAATAAAAAGTTGTCAAAATGAAAATTAGACCAAAAATCAAAAACCTATACCGTCATGGTATTTCAATGAAGATGACGGGCTCTATAAAAAAACCGACGTAGTACATCCTTTCAAATGGCGGTAACAAATTACCGTCATTTTATACGCATTCTAACGTCTATATGAGATAAAACCGTCGTAAATTTTAATACAGAGATGTAAAAATTTAACAAAAATATGCATTCTTTTCCAGAAATTGTGCACCACAAATTTGAGAGAAATAGATAGAGAGAGGGAGAGTGTGTGCGTGAGTAAACGAAGGTAGTTCTAAGACTTAAAAAAAAGATGGCCGACTCAGGAATATAAGCCGTCGTAGTAATTCAATCTAGACGTCTAATTCATGCAAAAACTGACGTGCTATTATCTTTGAAACGGCGGAAAATAGAAACCGTCATGGTGTTTAAATTCTAACGACGGTTATTTAAACATGCGTGGATTTGGGATGTTTCCCTGCTTATCTTCTCTTGCCTTCTTCCATAGCAGAGAACGATCGATTTCTTCACCGGACATGGTTTCTTCTAATTCATCCTCCAAACCCACATACCCTTTTCGAGACAACCTATGGTTGTACTCGCATTTTTTCCTCCTCTTTTTGAGACAACCTTGAAGCTACAAAGGCATCCCACTGGGATTTCTCTATGAATTTATATAGCTGAGGGGATTCACTTCTCCTTGTCATTTGTGAATGGAAGGATAAATTGCCTCGTTAAGGTAGACTTGAAATCCTTCCATTTTTTGGCGGCAGACGATAGCACCAGCTTCCTGCACCCTTGCCTAACAACATAAGCAATTTGAACAGCTTCCCAAATTTGCTCCTTCAGGTCCTTCGGCAATTGAGACTGCAATGTAAGACTGCATCTCAATAGCAGCCTTGCCATGTGGTCTGCCCCTTTTATTGTACTCAACCACGGGCTTAATCTTTTGAATTTTCCTCTTCACAACACGGCTCATTATGTTGATACCGTGAGTAAATTTTGGCTCCTCATCAAATGTGGCTGAGCTCGGGTCTTTCTCAAAGGTGGAAGTAAATCTCATCCTCTTCGCGGGTTTGCTTTGAACTAATTTGGCTTCAACCATTTGAGCCTTTGAAACTACAAGGTCCTTGCTAGGACCTTTTGACACTTGAGCCTCCTTGCTTTGAGATTTCGAAACCATTTTTAATTAACCTACAAGAGAAACAACAATGGTTAATTAAACAAATTGACGTAATAATAAATAGAAGATGTTGGAAAAAAGACCGCCGTGATATTCAATTTCGGACGACGGTCGTAAAACATCACCATCGTCGTACGAAAAATAACACAACGGCAACAAGAAAACACTATCGTCTTATTAAATAGTTCTCTCCCACCATAGTATGACAATAGGATGACGGTTTTATCTCTTTCATGTCGTATTAATTGGTATACCACGTCAGTTGTTAAGTCTAAAAACCGTCGTGCATTACGTATTAAAACGTCGAAAACAAAAGACAATCGTCGTCTTATTGAGAGGTGATATAGGAAAACCCGCATAGTTCTCTCTCCCATGAGACGATGGTTTTATCTTATTTACGACGTATTAATTGTCACACCATGACGGTTATTAACCACCGTCGTGCAGTTTGCATTAGATCGGATTTAAGTACTATCGTGGTGTGTCGATTCTAACGTCGCAAACAAGACAGAACTGTCATCTTAATAAGAGGTGATACAGTAAAAACCTCACAGTTCTCTCTCCCACTAGATGACGGTTTTATCTTGTTGCCGACGTATTAATTTTATACCACGACGGTCATTAACCATCGTCGTGCAGTTTGCAACTGAACAAAACCGTCGTAAACAGGACAAAACTGTCGTCTTCAGGCATTGTGAGAGTAATGGACCAATGAATTTAATCAAACCAGTGAAAGATTTTGTCATTTTGAACGGAATCTTGTTTCTAGACTCTTTCTTTCAAAACCCTCTTCAAATTAAATTTAAAAAAATGAAAAGAGATTGAGAAAGAACCTTTGGTGTGCAAAGAAAGTTTCCTTCCGACGTCAACTTTGGTGATTTGGGGACGAAGACGATGACGATGACGAGATTCAAACGATGATGATTACGAAGCTGCTTTTGGGAACTGAGAGGGAAACTGAGATATTTTATCAGTGAGAGAGAACGTAAAACTTTAGGTCAGGTGACGAAAAAGTTTATATATTTTCCTAGAATTCAATTACACGACGGTTTTATGAAAAACCGCCCTAGTACGTAGTTAAAACGACGTAAACTAAGTAGGAACCGACGTGGTTATTAATAAAGCCAAACGACTTTTGGAATTCCGAAACCGACGTGGTTATTTAAGTTTTACACGACATAAGTTTACTTTTGATGCCCTAATATTATATGTTATGACGGCGCTTGTTTATCTAGAGTCGTCGTTGTGATTCGCAAGTCAATGACCTTTAGTTTTAGGAAACCGACGTGGTTATTTAAAGTCAACGACTCCTTGTTTTAGTAGACCGTCGTGGTTAATTCAAAGTCAACGACTTCTTTTGGTATTCCAAAAACAACGTGGTTCTCTGGGCAGTACATATCAAAAGTTTACTTTGGAAGAAGTGATATTATAAGTCACCACGTCATCATTTTATGCATAACCGACATTGTTTGTTTGAAAATTCGTTGGGTTTAGTTTACGAAAATGACGTGGTTATTTATATTTATACAACCCCAATTATTACCCACTTACGTGGATTATTTTAATTAGACGTCGCTACGTGTAATAGAACCGACGTGAATATTGAATATTATTTGTATAAATATGATTTTTTCACGCATTCTTTAACTTTCAGTTTTCAATTAGGGTTCCAACTTCTTCTTGCCCTTGGCTCTGTCTCACCTTTTTGGAGGCAATAGTTTGGATGTTGATGTGTGTTCACATTTTTGTATCTGAAAGACACAAACACGCACACATCATCAACTTCTAAAAAAATTGTCTTTTTGAAAGCAAATGTTTTGGATGTTGATGTGTGGCTGCTGTTGTCAAATTTTAGAGGCAAATTTTTTGGATTTTGACGTGTATGTGCCTTTGTGTATCTCAATGACACAAAGACACATACATCGTCAAGTTCTAAAAAATTGTCTCTCTCACATTGGTGATTCAATTATGATGAGGAACATTCCCAATGGTAAGATTTCATTCTAATTTTCTTGTTAAGACGGTTTTCGATATAAATCGTCGTGGTTTTTACAATTCTTGTCATTCTGTAGATCTACTGTTGTAGGCTACAAAAAACCCAGAAATAAATGTGAAAAAGCAATAAAAATTAAGACGTCGGTTTACAAATAAGGTCACACGTATAAAGCAAAAAATTACGGCGGTATTTTTAAGTTCATGATGTGGTAAAGTAAAATTATATTTCGTTAATTGAACAAACCAACGTGGTTAGTGAAACTTACCAGGACAATAGAGTAATAGATACCGTTGTAGTACCCTTTGAATAAAATGTCGATAGATTTATCTTTACCGTCGTGGTACATTGACTTAATACGGCGAAGTTTTGTAATATACTAACGTGGATTTCTTTGAAATTATACGACTATGAAAATTTGGTCGTGTTTACTATTAAACGTCGTATTTATATAAAGACCGTCGTGGGTTTTGAAGATATATTGTATAAATTTTTGGCTTTTCACGCATTCTTTCGGTTTTAGTTCCAACTTCTTCTGGCCTTGTGCTCTCTCTCACCTTTCTAGTGGACACTTTAGCTTCTTATCCATTTGAAATTTGAACAGTCACTTGTTGAAGTCGGGCGAATGAGATTACTCATAATACATTTCATATTTCAAATGGATAGAAGGTAAAGTGTCCACTAGAAACCATTTGAAGGGTAATTTGCGACCTTCAACATCGTCTCCTAAAGCTGAACAGTCACTTTGGTGGTTCGATTATGATCAGGATCCAAAGATCTCACTGGTAAGATTTCATACCTCTTAGGACTTCATTTTAATTTTCCTGTGACGACGGTTTTCTATATAAATTGTCTTGATTTTTCTCATTTCTTGTCATTTTGTTGATATACCGTCGTGTACAACATTAATACATCTTGATATATAATAAATACGACCTGGATATTCTAATTTAGACGTCGTTATCTACTCTTCTGCTGTCGTGGTTCTCTACTACTCTATACGACAGTAGTGCTGTAGGTACCGTCGTAATACACTCTCAAATAATATGTCGATAAATTGATCTTTCGCGTCGTGGTACATTGATTTAACACGGTGTTTTTTTTTGTAATATATTGACGTGGTTATTTCAAATTCAACGACTCCTTGTTTTAGTAGACCGTCGTGGTTAATTGAAAGTCAACGCGACGATTCACTGATATTGTCAGTTGTATAAAATTAATTAAGAAATAGACGTCGGCAAGTTACGACGTGGGAATCTTATTTTAACGTCGCTATAACTAAAAAAACCAAGGTGGTTATTGAATAAATAACGGCTGTGGTTTTATACAATTAGACGGTGGTAAGTTAAACCGTGGTTTTTGAAGATTTTTTGTATAAATTTGACGCTTTCTTTTAGTCTTAGTTTTCATTTAGGGTTCCAACTTCTTTTGACCTCTCTGGAGGCTCGTCTTTCTCTCTCAAAAACACACATACATCATCACTCTCTCTCACATCTCTGGGGGCAATAATTTGGATGTTCAAGATGTATGTGTTTTGGTGTATCTCAAAGACACCAAACACACACACATTGTTAACTTTCAAAACGTTATTGCTAAAATATGATATTTGGTTTGAATATGTTAGGTTGTGGTTTTATTCTTCTCCATAAAGGTATATATGAGAGTTTACATGAGTGCTTTACAAGGAATTAGATACAGGAAAGAATTAGGAAAGTATCTCCTATTTATACAATGATTTGACAACTATATAAAATATGAAAGTAAATCCCTTAATTAATCAAGGAAATAAATCTCCTTGATTAATTAGGAGACTCAATTCAACACTCCTCCTCAAGTTGGTGCATATACGTCTGTTGTTAATTATTATGTTAACTCGCAATTGTACGGGGCAATTAGTAGTATAGCAAGACAAGTACGAGGTCGTACCCACGAAGACTGAGAAGTTAAAACTAGTTATGTACTTAGCTTACCAAATTCAAGAAAGTAGGAGGTTATGTCTAAAACAGAATTTAAAGCAAGAGTGGTTGTGATTGTTGAACAAAATATGCAAAATGAAATTGCAAACAAAAACAAGTAAACAAATGTAACAAAGAGTGGTTTTAAGAGATGGAAAACAGATTTGGAGACTAGGGCATTCGAATCACCATAACAATTCAATTCTGGGTTATAAGGAGTCAAGTAACAAGTCTAATTCAGATTCAAAGATTGATTCTAGCTAAAGTATGATTAGGCCATGGTGTTTGGTCCTAACCTTGTGTTCCTAATTCCCTAATTTGATCATTCGTTGTCTAACCTAAAATTAAGCATTAGGAACCCATTAAGCATAGAAGAACAATTTAAACAACCAAGCATGTATCTAATCCCTGTTGTCGAATGTCCATACATACTCTTCCTATTCATAGTTCAATTCGAATTAAAGCATGGTGTCTACTCTTAATTCAAACCAAGATAGTTAACAAACAAGTTCTAATGGTGATCAATCATTCAAACAAACATATTAACTGATAAGCATAATAAATTAAAACATGAATCATGAATCAAACTTGAAACTCCAAACTTATAAACCCAGAACATTCATGTTAGGTTACATCGAAGCCCTAGTTATGGAGTTAGCTACTCATAATGGAAAAGAGACTTGAACAGAAATGAAAAAACATAATGAATGCAATAAGAGTAGAAAAACCCTTCTTCTGAAGTTCTTGTGGTGTCCAAGGCTTCTCCAAGTGCTTCCCCACTTCTAATGCTTCTCCAAGAGCTTCCCCACTTCTCGAAAGATGATGAAGGATATGGAGGTGATTTGGGATGAGTTTGAATGAGTGGTGATGGCTGAGAAAGAGGAAATTCGGAGGGAAATGGAAGGGAGGTTTTCTGGAGCTGTTTTGGTGAATTTGGGGCAGTTTAGAGTATTGGGTTGATTGCTTGAGTGATTGGGGTTGTGGGAATGTATGAGGATGATTTATGGATGATGGAAGTGTGGAGGATGGCTGAAGTCAATTTTGTAGCTTGAAGACTCCTCTATTTATAGGGCTAAGAGGGAGGAACATAATGATGAAATCCAACACCACCATTCCTCTTTTAATACAACCCATAACTCACACTTCCTCTTGTCTATGTTAGTGTGGTTGGAATCAATCCCATCCCATACTTCTTTTGCTGCACCTCAAGCTTTCTTCACATGGGATCAAAGGTGATCAATTGTGGCTCCCTTTTGCTGCCAACCCATGTGGTCTTCTTTTGGTTGTTGAACAAAAACGAGTCTTCTGAACCAGACTTGGTGTAGGAAAGCCAGAGGTTTCAAAACTTATCCAATGGGGCTCAAATTTAGATATGTTATAGTAGACACCCATTGGAACAACCTCTATGAAGAAAGTATTCCCATCGGAGCAGTAGAAGAATGCGTTTTGGGCCTTGCAATTTGGCTGCCGAACAGAGACTGGAAGTGACTTCATTTCATTTATGCTTTACATGCATGCACATACTTTCTCTATAATAACTCCAGCATGTACCAACTTGATCCTTTAGAATTTCATAGCTGGAATGCCTCCCAACTTCACTCATTATGTTGG
>NW_018921333.1:326058-350123 GCF_002207925.1 Prunus avium
TTTGGACCTTACAAGTGGACTGCCGAAAATAGACTGGAATGTATGGTGTGCATTTTGATGGACCCATGGATTAGGCTTGGCTTCATCAATTGATACGTTTCAGCAGTCCATCTTGCAGTTCAGAATCTCTTCTTTCCAACCACATATTAATTGGGCCAATACATGTTGGGAGGAGGAAGTTAAGGCCAAAACAAATTGCAAACTCAGTCTACTCGTTTTTGCACCATTTTGCATCTTTTCCTATCCAAAGCTACCATTGCTATCTAAGGCCCAATGAACTGAATGATAAACAGAAAAGGGATTAAAAGCACAAGTTTAACTCAATAACATAACCAAATCATAAGCTAGAGGGGTACAAAATGATATACAATTATGAACTGATCAACGTCACAAATGCCCAACTTGGTAAGTGAGTCATGAAATTCGTAGCACCCGAGTCGATTTGTGGATTTTTGAGAGGATGTATGAAAAGTAGAACCTTTGGTGGTATTGATAGAAGCACAAGTCCGGGTAGCCAGGTCAGCAGGATTGACCGCACGCTTCTGTGAGTCTGCAATAAAAGGGAGAATGTAGGGATTCCTGACATCGCAGCGGAAGTAAGATGTGATATGAGAATGTGAGGAATTTTGATGTGAGGAATTTGATGTATGGATTTTATGTAAGAATTGGATTTGAGAGGTATGTGTATAAGATTTGAGGGTATGAGAATTTGATTTGAGGGATTTGATGTATGAATTTGATGTAGGAATTGGATTTGAGAGGTATGTGTATAAGATTTGAGGGTATCGGAATTTGATTTGAGGGATTTGGATTTGGGGAAAAATATGAGGAATTTGATTTAGGGTTTTGGATTTGAATATGAGAAATTTGATATGAGGAATTTAAAGAACACAGAAACCCTGTGAACACGGCTAAGAACATAGAAACTTCTCTTCAATCCTCTTCTCCCCCTAAAGAGAAAGGTATGTCTGAGTCAAGAAAGAGGCAAAATCTCCATGAGAAAGAGAAACATATCTTTTTTCACTCCCCCTCCTCCCCTTGAAGAGGAGGGGGAGGAGAGCACGTAAATCGTAAGGAGAACGCAACAGGTCCCAGGAGAACCTGGCTCTAATGCCATGCTAAAATATGATATTTGGTTTGAATATGTTAGGTTGTGGTTTTATTCTTCTCCATAAGGAGGTATATATAAGAGTTTACATGAGTGCTTTACAAGGAATTAGATACAGGAAAGAATTAGGAAAGTATCTCCTAATTATACAATGATTTGACAACTACATAAAATAGGAAAGTAAATCCCTTAATTAATCAAGGAAATAAATCTCTTTGATTAATTAGGAGACTCACTTCAACAGTTGTCTTTCTCAAAGTTTGCCGTCATCAGTTCAGTTCCGGTTTCGTTTAGAGGCAAATGTTTTGGATTTTGATGCGTATGTGCCATTGTGTATCTCAAAGACACAATGACACATTCGTCTTCAATATTTAAAATATTGTCTTTCTCACTTTGGTGGTTTGATTATGATCAGGATCCAAAGATCTCACCGGTAAGATTTCATACCTCTTGGGATCTCATTTTAATTTTCATCTGACGAAGGTTTTCTATATGAACCGTCGTGATTTTTCTCAGTTCTTGTCATTTTGTTGATCTACCGTCGTAGGCTACCAAAATAAAAAATAAATAAATCTTAAAAAACAATAAAAATTAAGACAGCGGTTTACAGAGAAGGCAGATGTATAAATCGAATAAATCCGACAGTAATTTTAACTTAAGGACGTGTTAAATAAATATTATACGTCGCTAATTGAACAAACCGACGTGGTTATTACTTATTTTTAAGACTGTCGTCGTGTCAACATCAATACGTCTTGATATATAATAAATACGACGTGGATATTCTAATTTAGACGTCTTTATAACCCTTATGCTGTCGTGGTTCTCTACTACTCTATACGACAGTAGTGTTGTAGTTACCGTCGTAGTACACTCTCAAATAATAAGTCGATAAATTTATCTTTCGCGTTGTGGTACATTGATTTAACACGGCGTTGTTTTGTAACATACCGATGTGGTTTCATTAATATTATACGATGCGGACTGAGAATAGTTGGTCGTGTTTATGTAGGAGTTAACACAGCTGCTGTTTTGTTGAACCGTCGTCTTTACTTTCTACGTCGGTGGCTTCATACCTGCTATCATTGTTTTTGGGTCAGAATTTAACTCTGAAGAAAACCTTTTTAATAAGACGACACTTTTTTATTTGGATGTGTCGTTTTAAAAAAATATTCAAGCGAACCTCCATTTTTTAGGTGTTTAATTACTTATCCACGACGGTTTTCTATTACCGTCGTCTTTCTAAATACAACGACAGTATTTTGTTCTACTGTCGTTTTTTTCACTTTTTGTAGTAGTGGTTTTTATTTGGACCTTTATTGTATTTTGGCACTTCCAAGTCTCCTCATCGCAATGCAAAAGATAAAATCATATGCATGGATCACTTGGATTAATACATTCTCACTTGTATTGATCCAGCATGCAATCTCGCATTTACTACATCTTTTCTCTTCAATTTGTTTTCAGTTGTATTAATACTTTCATCGAAACTATTGATCCATATGTTGTGTCAGTATGCTTTGCCTTCGTCAGTGTTTTTTATTCTTTCTCCTATTTTTTTGTCTGACCACACATGGGTTTTGTTACTGTTGCTAACGGCTCTTTTTTAGTTTATTAAAAAAAACCGTTCTTTCAAATAATCTTGGTTGATTAAAATATCTCTTTCTCTTGAGAAGAATATAAAATTATTTCTCACTTTATTTTATTCTTCTTGAGCAAAACACTTGGATTAAATTAATATATCTTCCTTGGATTAATTTCTTCACAAGTGCGTATGTGAGCCTTTCTCTTTGTTATAATATACTATATTCTTTCTTGAAAAAGAATTGATTTCTAAAACTCTTTTGCACATACATCTCAACTACTTTTGTGCAAAATGTGTGCATGTGTATCTTACCAAAGCATGGGTTGATTTTTATATTTCCTTCCTTTCTTGAGCACATCATCTAGCTATATTTAATACTTTTATTCAACAACCATGTAAGAAAACATTCTCCACTTCTTTTTACAAAAGCATGTGGCTTCTTGATTCCAACCAAGGTCTTAAATATTGATAGTTTCGGAAATATCGGTGGTTCAAAAACACGGAAATATCGATGGAAATATCAGGAAAGTATCGATATCGATAAAAATTGAATAAAAACCACGGAAATTGTGATAAATACATGGAAATTTGTAATGAAACTTTAGAAAAAGTTTATTTAGTCAATCATCTATTATTTTGACACAAAAAATTGGAAGGAAATGCATTGCATAGTGGGTTTGAGTGATTTAAGTTGATTATATTGCGAGCTGACAAACTCCGTGACTTAGAAAATCTGAAGTAATTAATGAAAGAAAATTAAACACCCCCTAGTAATTTATTTATCATTTTTTAGTACAATATTTTACAATTTATAAATTGCATGGTAAGATACATGAGTAACCTTATTTCACATTATTCATTGGACATGGTACATGTTCTTATTTTTATTATTTATCAAAAATTGAAAAATTATTAAAGATGTAAACCAACTTTATTTTTCATGAAAATTAGGCACTTTACCATGCTTAAAAAATAATAGTGAAGATTGAAAATTAACTAAGAACATAAATAAATTTATCCAATGAAGAATTAAATAGTAAATAAAGAAAATAATTATGGAGATTTAAGTAATTAAGCAAACATTTGAACGGGAATTTAGTAATGTAAGTACTTATAATGAATAATAAAATAATTAATAACATTAAATGGATTAAATAGAAAAGAAATAAACTATATTAAGTAATTAAGTAATATCAACAATATAAAACAATAAGTAATTATGTTAATTTCTATTTTGAGAAACAGCTCACAAGTATTATAAATACAGAATCCATAGTTTATTATCACAAAGTGATGACTGGTGTGGTGGTTAAGTGGCTATAGTCTTTAGAATGGGGAAGGGGTTCAAACCCCTGCATGTGTGAAGTGAGTTTTCTTTAATTTTTGAAAGTTAATATCAATAATATCACGATATATTGACCATTTGCAACTGTCTTTCACAGAGTCTATATCTTCTTCTTCTCGGCGTGAGACTTAGTGTGCATTCATTCATATTTTTTTTATATAAAAAAACACCTACTCTCTTACATCTCATCAATCTTTGCAAATATGTTTATTAGTGTTTGAAAAGAATTTTCATATGTGCTCTTGAGCATTCAAAAACATTCCATTTATTTTCAGCCACTTGAACACTTGAGAGTATGTGTATGATTGCATACACATAGATTGTCTCCAACATTGATTCATATTTATTGTGGCTGAATGTTTTGTTTCATTGTTGTTATTTTGATTTAAACTATATGTTTCAATTTCGTTACTTCTAGTTTAATCATCACAACACTTAAGTTCCATTTGTCTAGCTCAATCATACATTGTGATTGAGATAGATGAATCAATGAAGGGAGTTTCACTAAAATACCCAAAATAGGGGCTGAAATTATAAAAATACCCAACACCCAAAACACTTTATAAACATACCCAAAACTCATCATTACACACACTCAAAACCCATTTATAAACATACCCAAAACCCATCATTACACACATACGCAAAACCCATTTTGGGTATGTTTCTATGTTTAAATAGTGCTTGGGTATTTTTATAAATACATGTCTAGGATTGGATATTTTTATAAATATCTAATCAATGAAACCATAACTCACTTCATACATCAAACTACATGCAACTTGAGCTTGGTGCTCTTGAGAGGATTTGCTGCTAAGAGCACTTCCACCCCTATGGGCAAAGGCAAGGCAAGGGCTGGCAGCCCTCGCAATTTTGTTTCCACCCTTATGGGCTAGGGCAAGGGCAAGGGCAAATAATATTCACATGAGATATGAGGAGATGAATTTGTATAGAGTTTTTGGTGTGGGAAGTAAAGAATATGGTTAGGTATTTATAAAAAATAAATAAAAAATAAAAAATCTGAAAATTTTGGTATTTTTTTCAAAATTTTTTGGTTGCCGATGTCATAATGACAGCAGCATTGTGTCATTTTTCCCAGGCAACAGCTCGAGCTAAACTTGCCTGGGCTCATGGGACCCACCCCTTGCCAGGGTTGGACTTGGCTTAGTGGAGTTGGATTCTGGCCCTTGGCGCTCAGGTTGAACATGTGCGCTGGAAGTGCTCTAAGAGACAAAGAAAAGGTGCTTGTTGATTGTAGTTGCCTATAGATCATAGATTGAGCTAAGTCTTCTTCCGTTTTTCTTGTATTTCTTAATTGAGTAGATTGGATCTCTCCTGGCTTGGTGCCTCTAGTTTTTCACCCTGTTAGGTTTTCTGGGTCAACAATTCTTGTGTGTTATTTACATTCCGCAGTTACTAGGTTTAATTTATTAACCACGAAATTGTTCGCCGCCTCGAGGATGAGCAACAGCGCAACCATCAACCACTTTGGACGAAGCCACACCCTGGCCCTTTTATCAAGCGAATTCTTACCTATCGATAGGAAAATGACGTTCAGCCACTTCACATCGCCTTCTATACTGTTAAGGAAGAACCCTTGACCAACATCCACTCCTTCCAATCTACCCTAAGGTGCAAGGGTCTTAGTGATGAAGGCATGTGCCTCCTCTTTCCCTCCACCCTTACTAGAGCTGCATTGAACTGGTTCTATCGGCTGAACCCTAGAACCATTAACTCCTTCGACCTCCTGAAGCATACCTTCTTGGATCATTTCATGATTCAAACTCCAAACGTAGCTTTGTTGGCCAATGACAGACTACCTTCGGTGACCCACCTTAGGCTTCGGCACTAACCGATCCCTTATACCCTCATCCTCGTATGACAACTTATCCCAAGCCCAGCCATTACACTCCTACCATCGACACCTAGGGTGGTCAACACTTTAAAAGGAAGGAAGGCTACCAGAGACCCTTTAACAATGGCAAACGAAACAAGCACATCAATCACTATTGTTCTGGCCACACAAACCCTCACAGGACAAATGATTGTGCCCCCTCTCCCTCTTGAGCCTAAACCTAGGTTTGAGTACTAAGTTTGCATGCATGCCGAAGATGCCCAAGACTTGCTGGGAGCTTATTACCTTTAGCGAAGAGGAGGAGTGTGGTGTCCTTTTCCCCCATGATGACGCACTGATCATTCGGGAAAATATTTCTAACTTCGATGTTGGCCATATCCTTGTCAACATTGGTAGCTCAATGGGCATCATGTTTGCTGAAGCTATTCGCGAGGGCAAGTTAGATAAGTACGTGCACAACTCTCAAAATCCACCAAACCATCACTAGCGTTAGATCAACATGATTTCTACCATTAGCAGTGGTTCTACTTTGGCTGGCACATCCAACAACTCCATTAAGCACTATGTTCGGTCTTCTTATGCACACCAAGTTTTCAGTACTAAGTTTGCATGCATGCCGAAGATGCCCAAGACTTGCTGGGAGCTTATTACCTTTAGCGAAGAGGAGGAGTGTGGTGTCCTTTTCCCCCATGATGACGCACTGATCATTCGGGAAAATATTTCTAACTTCGATGTTGGCCATATCCTTGTCAACATTGGTAGCTCAATGGGCATCATGTTTGCTGAAGCTTTCAGCGAACTTCAGGTCCTTGACAACTTGCTCGACTGAATCATCACGCTTCTAGTGAGTTTCTCTGGCGATATTATCCAACCTATCGGGAGTATTCACCTGCCAATTGCCATAGGTTCGGCACCCCAGAGGGCTATGTTCATATAATGTTATCCTGGGATGCCTAGCCTTGGCTCAAATGAGGGTATTCATTTCTACTCATATGCTGATGCCACTACTACAAAAAGTGAAAAAGACGATGGCAGAACAAAACACCGTCGTTGTGTTTAAAAAGATGACGGTAACAAAAAACCGTCGTGGATAAGTGACTTAAACAACTAAAAAATGGAGGTACTGTTGAATATTTTTTTAAACGACGCACACAAATAAAAAAGCGTCGTCTTATTAAAAAGGTTTTCTTCAGAGTTAAAATCTGACAAAAAAACAATGACAGCAGGTATGAATCCACCGACGTAGAAAATAAAGACGACAGTTCACCAAAAAACCTGTCATGTTAACTCTTAACTAAACACGACTAACTGTTCGTAGTCCGCATCGTATAATATAATGGAATCCACGTCGGTATATTACAAAACAACGACGTGTTAAATCAATGTACCATGATGCGAGAGATTAATTTATCGACTTATTATTTTGGAGTGTACTACGACGGTACCTACAACACTATTGTCGTATTTATTTACCACGTCCTAAGTTCAAATTACCATCGTATTTTTTCTATTTATACGTCTACCTTCTTTGTAAACCGCCGTCTTATTTTTATTGCTTTTTAAAATTAATTAATTTTTCTTTTATTTTGGTAATATCTTTCTTAATATCTATCAGAAAGAACTACTGCCAAAATACTTAAAACCATCATAAGGAACAACCAAGTATCTTAACACAAAACAAAATTTAATTCTCAAGTCAATCCTCAACAACATTTTCGTCTTAAAAGGCAAATCTCTACTGATCAATATTTAAAAGGCAAATACATCGTGGTTTCTTTTCTGCCTTCACCCTCAGCTTGTTCAACTGTTTCTTCCTCTCATATGCAAGCTGGGCCCTCTCCTTCCTCTTGTTCTCAAGCTCCTGCACAGCCATAGATAAATTCATTAGTGACTATTTGAAAGCTTGCCCAACAAACAGTACAGGAATCAGATAATTTCCAAAAACAATAATTTTAGTTCACGAAAACAAAATCAAAATCAACAAAGTGTGAAAAGCTCACTTGAGAGCATCAGGAATGACCATCCTCTTTATCTTATCATAAGGAGGTGGAACGCCCTCGTATGCCTTCAAACGGGCAAGTGCGGCTGCACCATGCTTGGTCTTGTGAGGAATCATTCTGCAAACCAAAGACAATTTATAGAAAGAAATTCCCCATTGAGTGAAATAAAGCAGAAAACGCAACTAAAAACATTTGCTTTCAGAAAGACAATTTTTTAGAAGTGGATGAGACAAAGCCAAGGGCAAGAAGAAGTTGGAACCCTAATTGAAAACTGAGAAAATCCACGCATGTCCCAATGACTGCATTTGTATCGGAAGGAGTATGAGGATTCAACTAATTGTCCTACTTGTGGTATCTCAAGGTGGAAGGAAACCAAAGATGGGTTGTTGAAAGAGGGTGTGGCAGCGAAGGTGGGGTGGTATTTTCCTCCAATTCCAAGGTTTAAAAGGATGTTTTAATCACATAAGACAGCTAAGAGTTTGACTTGGCATGCTGCAAGAAAATCAGTTGACGGTCATATGTCTCATCCAGCGGATTCCCCGTCTTGGAAACTTGTTGATGATAAATGGCCCGACTTTGGTAATGAGCCAAGACACTTGAGATTGTCTCTCTCATCTGATGGATTCAATCCCGACAGTTTTTTAAGTAGTAGATACAGTTGTTGGCCAGTTATCTTAGTTACATAAATCTCCCACCATGGCTATGCATGAAGCGGAAGTTCATGATGTTGACCTTATTGATTTTCGGTCCTAAACAGCCCTGAAATGATATAGACGTCTACTTAGAGCCTTTGATTGATGATTTAAAATCTCCGTGGGATGGGATTAGAGGAGTGTATGATGCCCACATAGGAGAATACTTTACACTCAGAGGTGTATTACTGTGGACAATTAATGATTTTCCTGCATATGGAAACTTATCTGGTTGTGTCGTTAAAGGATATAAAACTTGTCCAATATGCGGCGATGATACACCTAGTCACAGATTGAAAAATGGCCACAAAATTTGTTACATTGGGCATAGAAAATGGTTACCAATCAATCATCCATATAGGAGGCAACGTGCGGCTTTTAATGGGAAACCTGAACATGGCATGCCTCCCAAGCCATTAACTGGAGAAGAAGTGCAGCATATGTTTGAAGATATTAATTACATATGAGGCTCAAAAAATGGGGGAAGTGTTGGTGAGAATGATGGTGACAGAGTTTGTTGGAAGAAGAAATCAAAATTCTTTGATCTGGAGTATTGGAAATACCTCCATGTGAGGCATGCACTAGATGTTATGCACATTGAGAAGAATGTTTGCGATAGTATCATTGGTACATTGCTAGAGATCCCTGGAAAAAATAAAGATGGGATTACTGCTCGGATAGACTTATTGAACATGGGGGTCAAAACTGATTTGCAACTCGAGTATGGAGAAAGACGTACTCGCTTGCCTCCAGGGCCTTGGAATTTGTCAAGAGCAGAGAAGAGAGCGGTCTGCAATTCTTTCTTTGGTATGAAGGTCCCTGAAGGTTATTCTTCAAATATAAAAAATCTTGTATCTTTAAAAGATTTAAGACTTCTTGGCCTTAAATCTCATGATTGTCATACCTTGATGCAGCAATTGCTCCCTGTGGCAATTCGTTCTGTTTTGGAGAAGCCTGCAAGGTATGCAATAACTCAATTGTGCTTCTTCTTCAATGCTATATGTGTAAAGGTGGTAGATGTTTCCACACTAGATAAGTTAGAAGAATATGTAGTAGTTACTTTGTGTTTGCTTGAGAAGTACTTTCCCCCTTCATTCTTTGATATCATGGTTCATCTAGTAGTACATCTTGTCAGAGAAGTTCATCTATGTGGGCCAGTATATTTTAAATGGATGTATTCGTTTGAAAGATATATGAAAGTGCTAAAGGGATATGTTCAGAATGGTACTCGTCCCGAAGGTTGCATTGCTAAGCGTTATATATATAGCTGAAGAAGCTGTAGAGTTTTGTACCAAGCATTTATCTGATGTTAGTACAGTTGGAGTGCCTTCAAGCCAGAAGATGGGAGTTTCATAGCCATTATCAGGTTGCACAGTGAGCTTAGTTGATCTGGACTTGTTGAACCAGGCACATCTATATGTCTTGGAGAATACAGAAGAAGTCCTACCTTATATCGAGTACGTATGAGTTTAATTTTTCATATGTAGCCATTTTAAATATTATTACTCCTTATGTTTATTTTATATACAAGGGACCGTAATGCTTGATTTTTTCGTGTCAATTGTAGGGAACATATGAACCACATCAAGACCACTTATCCAAAATTTAGAAAGAGAACAAAGTGGCTACAAGATAAGCACAATAACACTTTCATTCAATGGCTACGCTTTAAGGTATATATGTTATTGAATGACATATTGAACTTTTAATTTTCTTTCTTTCTATATGTTAGATTGAATTAAGATATATGTTTAATTTGCAGGTTCAAAGTGAATTTAATGGGGAAGACAATAATGGCATATCAGAAAATTTGAGGTGGTTAGCAGCTGGTCCAAGCATGACAGTGCCATCATATAGGAGCTATCTTATTAATGGTGTCAAATTTAACACCAAGGCACAAGATGATGTGCGAACTGTCCAAAATAGTGGAGTTTATTTACTTGCACATACTATGCAAGTTGCTAGTGCCAAGGATAAAAACCCTATTGTCTCCAATATGGGTTTTTATGGGGTTATTCAAGAAATTTGGGATCTTGACTACCAAAAGTTCTGGATAAATAACACTTCGGGCCTTGTAGTTGACAAACTTGGATTTACCCTTGTAGATATGAGTAAAATTGGACATAGGAATGACTAATTTGTTATGGCTTCTCAAGTCAAACAAGTATTTTATGTTGATGACCCAATGCATCGTGGTTGGTCGGTAGTGTTATCAATGCCTAATAGAGAATATAATGATGTTATTGGTGATGATGTGCTAGGTGATATTAGAATTGAGTGTGAGCCATTTACGAGAGGGATACCAAATGTTGACACATTTGATGACCTAGTGGGTGAGTTTGGGAGTGAGAACATTAGAGATGGGTGTGAAGATATATGGATTGATTGATTGTTGTAATGTATGACATTAGTTATGCAGTTAATTGTATGACATTAATTAATAGCTTTGTATATCATTTTAATTCCGATCACATTTTCATTCTGCAGGCTTTGGGCACGACAAATCAAAAGATAAAAATAATGGGTTAAACCTGAAAATATGACGGTCAAGTTAAAAAAATCGCAAAAAGAGACGTCTAAAAAATAACCAATGTCGGGTTTTCCCAAATGACGTGGAACGCAAATGCAAAAATGAAATAAAAACCGCCATTTGAAAAAGAAAACACGTCGGTTAATTAAAATTAATTTAAACACGGTTAATACATATTAACAACAACGACAGTTAAGAAAATAATTCAAGACGTACACTAAAGAATAACACGACGGAAGAGAGCTCAAACCGACGAATTTAAGGATACCATCTATTGATGATTACCGTCGTAAAAACAATGTTGCACGTCAGTTATAATAAAACAATTGACGTCTCAGAGAATACACACGTGAAAAAGGTTATAAAATGGACTTAACAAAGACTAGCCACGTCATGGAATAAGCAAACCACCGACATAATAAGTTGTATAACAACGTCGAAGAATTGGATTCTTGGGACATAGTAAAGTTCTAACCACGACTTTCATTTTAAAATAACCGACGTCAAATCCATAATTCAAGGCATTTCCATATATCTTAACGATGGTTAGGCTAAAAGCAATGACGTCTCAGAGATTACACACGTCTAAGTGGCTCACAAAAGAGACTTTTAAAATGCCAACCACGTCAACGCCTATAAAAACCGACGTTGTAAATAATTAACCACATCCTAAAATGTGACTCCTAGGCCATTGTAAATGGATTAAACATGACAGATATTTCACATTAACCGACGTGCAATATTAAATCCACGTCGTTTAGTCCTCTGTTCAAGCCGTCAAAATCATTTTCAACGTCTGTGGTGACCTAAAGAGTTGTGGTTATATGTTTGTTACATCAGTCCAAATAAATATGTGCCATGTCAAAGCTTTCAAACGTCACTTTTTTTGACAAAAGTGACGTCTAACCTTGTCCAAAAGTGTACTTTTGTATGTTAAATTTACCATGTTATATGTTTTAGACGTTAGTTTTTTTATTTAGTGAACGTAGTATATGTTAACCACGACGGTTTCTACATTTTGCACGTCGATTTTCTTTCAATTAGAGACGTGGATAATCATTTTTACGTCGGCTTTGTAGTTGTTCTTGACATTTAACATTATTTAAACGTCTGTGTTTTACTAAAACCGTCGTCTAATATAGTCGAAGTTGTCTTTTTAAGCTATTTATGTATGAATTAGACGTCGGTTTTAGTTGTTTTTGTGACGTGTAATATCTTAACGGCATCGGTTATTTTCCGTCGTTATTTTATGTATTAAAAGATGGCGGTCGATTTCACGTCAGTTTTAAAACATGCTACATAACGGTGGATTCCCGTCGTCTATTTCAATTTCTGTAGTAGTGTGCTGGAGTTTCCTATCCTCCATGGCACGGGCACTGTGCGAGGTGACCAACTTAGTGCTCGAAATTTGTTATGCTTTGGCAGTCAAATCCACCAGTCGGGCCCCATAGCGTGAAGCCCTATTGGTAGCCATTTCTTAATCGTCAACTTGGGGGCTATTGTTTGTACCATAATCAATCCAGTACATTTGGCACCCGGAGACCAGCGCCGAGACAGACCCATAGAATGATGACACCATCATGATCTCAGCTACCGAAGACACATTTCCTCTGATGTGGCAATTGCATGTTGAAGCTCTCATATACAGAACCTAAGCCTTGGACACGTGTCACCACCAGAGTGATTTGCACAAAGTCTGACATCTAAACTTTGTGCAAACTCTCACTTTCATTTCTCTATAAAATAGGAATAGTGCCTAGGTAAAAAGCATAACTACTTTTCACCTTTGTTGTTACTCTGCCAAAATTACTGTGTACCCCACACTTGCTGAGTTAAGCATCAGAGAGACTTTGGCAAGTACCACACCGGTACCCGAAGCTTGATGATTGCTTCTTCCATCTTTCTTCTGCAAGATCGATTTGTGGTTGGAGGCCCCTCATTGCTGAAGGTCCAGACCCCCTAGTCATGCTGAAGACCCCCACACTTCTTCTACCTAAGTTGAATCCAATTTTGGACGTCATCAATCTCTATCACCAATTACATTGGCAAACTCTGTAGGATTGAATCCAATATCTTCTAGATCATTATCATCCATCTCTATTTCTTCAAAGACAAAACTGTACCTACTTGATCATTAACTTCTACATTTCTACTAGCACTAGTAGTTGATTTCCAAGGTTTGCCATTCCATGTCCAAATATTATAGCTTTGGTCAACTCCATTAAAATATAAGTGGTCCCTTATAATTCCAATCCCAAACAATTGAATATTGCCACATTTTTCTTTAGACGAAACTTATTCCCACATTTAACACATGAACAATGAATATGTTTTGTATTTCCAAGATTTTCTACGGGGAACTTCAAAAATCCTTCCACTCCTAACACTCCTAACTCATATGCCTTCGATCTTCTATCAGCATGCATCCATGACTTATCCATCTCCCACAATATACAATCCTATATATAATAAAGTGAAAAGACAAGCATTGGCCATCACTAATACACATTTCACATAATAAAGTATGTAAAAAACTAGTAAGTAAAAATATTTTAAAGCTTAAACTACTACAAAAAGTGCAAAAGGCGACCAGAAAACAACGACGGTAGATCAAAAAACTGTTGTATTTTAAAAGACGACGGTAATAGAAACCCGTCGTAGATACATAACTTAAACACCTAAAAAACCGGGATCCGAATGGATATTTTTTTTAAACGACGCACCAAATTGAAAAAGCGTCGTCTTATTAAAAAGATTTTATTCCGAGTTAAAATCTAAATCTAAAAACAACGACTACAGCTATGAAGTCACCACCGTAGAAAGTAAAGATGGCAGTTTAAAAATAGCTGCCGTGTTATCTCATAAATAAAAACGAACAAATTTTCTTAGTCAGCGACACATAATTTCAAAGGAATCGACGTCTTACCACGACGGTAAAGAGAAATTAATTTACCACGACGGTAAAGATAAATTTATCGACTTTTTAACGACAGTGTACTATGACGGTATCTATAACTCTACTGTTGGCATAAGTTGTACTAACCACAACGGTTTGTTCAATTAACGGCGTATAAATGTTTTTTTACCACTTCGTGGAGTTAAAAATACCGTCGTATTAATTAACTTTATACGTCTATCATTATCTATAAACCGTCGTCTTAATTTTTATTGCTTTTTAAGATTTATTTTTGGATTTTGTTTCCTACGGCGGTAGATCAACAGTATGACAAGATTTGTGAAAACCCACGGCGGTTTATATAGAAAACCATCATCATAATCAAATTAAAGTGAAGTCTTACCAGAATGAACTCTGTTCCTCATCATAATCGAACCAACACAGAAAGGCAATATTTAAGACATTGATGATGTGTGTGTCTTTGTGTCTTTGAGATCCACAAAGGCACAAACACATCAACATCCAAAACATTTGCCTCTAAAATTGGACGACAGCAGCCAAGATATTTACTTTCAGAAAGACAATTTTTTAGAAGTTGATGATGTGTGTGTGTTTGTGTCTTTCAGATACACAAACGCGCACACGCATCAACATCCAAACTATTGCCTCCAGAGAGGTGAGACAGAGCCAAGGGCAAGAAGAAGTTGAAACCCTAATTGAAAAATGAAAGCGAAAAAACACCTGAAAAACCCTTATTTATAGAATAATCTTTTCTATGACGTCAGTTATATTCAAATTCGCGACATCTAACTGAAAACATAGACATCGTTTCAAACTAAAAGGAGGTCGTATAAATTTAATTAACAACGACAGTATATAAAAAAACAACGTTGTCATTTTTTTGAAAAACAAATTTCTTGTGTAATTAAAAAAGTTACACGTCGGTATGCGTAATTAAAACGATGTTCTATAAGATCTTTAACGTCATTGTTATTGAGTATAAGGTCGTTGTGTAAATTTGAAAAAGATGGGATACATCTTTTTGGAAGAAAAAATTATCGTGTAATTAGACATAAACACGGCGTTTTCTGAAAACTAGGGGTCATTGAAACTATTTTACTAGGGCGGTTACAACCTATAGCGCCGTATAATGTTACATACTAGGACGCAGGGGCGGAGCCACATTAGGACCAGTGTGGTCACGGGCCCCCACTCAATTTTTAATATTTTAAAAGTAATATACTGTTATGTATTTGTATATGTATATTATTTCAAATACTTTACGTTTTGATATGTACCCACATGTGTTGTGGAGCATGGGCGGAACTAGCAACAAGGCTACCATGGGCTCTAGCCCAGGTAGCCTTTAAAAAATATTTAAAAATATTATATGTATTTTTATGTGATTTCACTCTATAAAATATTAGTAGTCCACCCAAATGTAGCCTAATAACCCCTTGTCCACTCAACCTATAGGCCTACAATCATCTTATATTTAATTTGTTTGCTCAGTTAAGAGCACCTCCAATGGAGATGTCAAATAATATGTATAAAAATTGGATTTGATGGCTAATAACTTTAGTCAAAGGAGTTATGAACTAGCAAATTGAACCCGAGTGCACTTGGGGGAGAGAGGGAGAGTTTGATCCACTTTTCTATTGTGGTGTCACCCTATGTGCGTGGTTTATATGATTTAATGTATACTTTTATTTCTAGAAAAATATAGAAATTGTAAGTATAAAAATAAAATAAAAAGAGCATTAGATTTTAAGCTAATAACTTTAGCTAGCCCACCCGTTAAAAAATTCCTGGTTCCGCCCTTGGTGGAGGACCTATTAAGGCATAATGAGGTGCTTCAAATTTCCCATTTGCTCAACTGGTAGTGGTGCACTCCAGGTATACAGATTACCTTATTTCCATTTTCAACATTTAAGTAAATGTCTTTCTCATTTTACTTTAATTTATTTTTATATTACTCCATTTACTTAAGTTTAAAATGTAAATAAGGAAGTACCCCCTATTTGGATTCAAATAAAAATACTAGAAAATCAAATTCCTACCAAATCAAAATATGAAAAATTGGTTTTAGTGCAAAATACGATTAAGGCTAAAAATGATGGCTCATTAAGTCAATATATGCTTCATACTAAAATTCCATAAAATCAAGTTTTCTTATTTGATGTGTAAGGAATAAAAGCCGCCAAAAATTATCTTGAGAAAATGATTATTCCGAAAAACTATTTTTCATACTTAGTCAATATTTTTACATAAAACATTTTTTCATGTATGATATGAATGCATAAAGGGACCTAAGGTTTTTTTTAGTTTGTGAAATTTTGATTTTTTTTCTTTCTATTGGGTTTAATGGGGGGGAAAGCTTTAAAGATATTTGCTAAATCGCTACTATTTGCCTGTCTCTTGCAATTTTTCTTGCTCAGAATGTATTTTTCTATCCCTTTGTCGAGGACAATTATGATTGCAACCAATAAGCAATATAATTCTTGACATATGTGACATATATATAATATTTTTCGTATGTATTGTGAGTTCGAATTTTTTATTCTTTATAATTTGCAAGAGGCCCCCACACACATGAAATCCTGGCTTCGCCACTGCTAGGACGGTTTCTATTAATAGCGTCGTGTTATGAAACCGTATGTTAATATTTTAAACTTTTCGCCTACCTGACCTACACTTGCACTATTTCCAAACCAGAGAAAAAATTTCAAGCTTCCCTCATTTTTCCTTCTCAAAGCGCTGTGTCTGTATCTCATTGTCTTCCTCTCCCCTTCGTCTTCATCTTTGAACTGAAACACCAAACTCCGAGAGAAAACTTTCATTGCACGCAAAAGGTAAGCATTTCTCACTATTTTTGTTCCTGTTTTGCTTGCGCATATCATTTTTGTTTTGAATATAGGTTTTTGTTTTGAAAATATTTTTACATTTTTTCTGGCGAAAATCATTTTACTTCTTTCCAAGTTTGATAAAATATACAGACAAAGAAGTTAAGTTTCCAACTTTGAACACTATTTTGTTTCTTCTACTTCAACTAAATAAGACGACGGTGACTTCTTATTTACGTGATTAGATTTATAGAGCACGACGGTTCGTCAGTCATCCTAGCATCGTGTGAAAGTTGTTCTGCGTTGTTTTTGAAAATGACCATCGTTTTTTTATTTGATTGTTTAGGATATATTCATCGCAGGTTTGATTTCTCTGAACCATGGTTTTTGTTTTGAAAATCTTTTTACATTTTTCCTAATTTGATAAAATACAAAGACAAAGAAAGAAAGGATCTGGAACAACTTCTTTGTTTTTGTTTTTCATCTTATAGAGACGACGGTATCTTATTATTAACGTCGTTTGTTTGTCATCTTAAAAATACCGCCATGATAAAGTCTTATTACGTCTTCTGTTATATTTTTGCGTCGTGTGAATGATATTACTATGTTGAAATTTTTTAAAATACGTCGTTTTTAGTAAATGAAAATCTAAAATATTTTGCATGCTCATATCATTATAGGTTTTTGTTTTGAAATTCTTTTTACATTTTTTCTGGCGAAAATCATTTTACAAGTTTGATAAAATATACAGACAAAGAAGGAAAGTTTCCAAGTTTGAACACTACTCTGTTTCTTCTACTTCAACTAAATAAGATGATGGTGGCTTCTTATTTACGTGGTTAGATTTATAGACCACGACGGTTCGTCAGTTATCCTAGCGTCGTGTGAAAGTTGTTCTACTTTGTTTTATAAAATGACCGTCGTTTTTTTGTTTGATGGTTTAGGATATATTCATCGTAGGTTTAGGATAAAATCTTTTCAATTTTTTATCTGTTGAAAATCATTTTACGTTTTTCCAAATTTGATAAAATACAAAGACAAAGAAAGAAAGGGTCTAGAACCACTTCTCTGTTTTTGTTTTTCATCTTGTAGAGACGATGGTATATTATTATTAAAGTCGTTTGAATTGTTATACCACGACGGTATATAAATATCGCGGTGATAAAGTCTTATTACGTCTTCTGTTATATTTTTGCGTCGTGTGAATAATATTACTACGTCGAAATTTTTTAAAAAACGTCGTTTTTAGTAAATGAAAATCTAAAATATTTTCACCTGAAGGTCTGAATCTGGAATCACTACTCTGTTTTTTGTAATTATATCATAAGACGTCGGTGGTTTATTATTCACGTCGTTTGAATCTTTTAACCACATTGGTAGTTAAGTACCGTCGTGATAAATGTATGATTACGTCGATTGTTATGTTATTGCGTCGTGTGAAATGTTATAATACGTTGTTTTTTATAAATAACCGTCGTGTGTTTTCTTAATTTCATCTGAAATATTTTCACTTGCAGGTTTGATTTGTCTGTAACCATGGTTTCTCAAGACCAAAGTAAGGACTCTGGCTTGAAAAGAAATGAATGTAAGGAGCTTAAAGTTGTAAAACCTCAAGCCAAGTCCTCAAAGAAGATGAAGTTTGTTTCATCTGCTGAGACAGAACCAGGCAGCACGACAACTTTTTCTGAGGAGCCAAAGTCAAGTCGGGGTATAAGCATAATGCCCCGTGTTGTGAAGAGAAAATATCATAAAATCAAGCCAGTTGTTGAGTACAATAAAAGGGGGAAACCATGTGGCCCTGCACATACTGAGATGTAGTCCTACGTTGGTGTGTTGGCACGCTCCAGAGTCCCACTTGTGGACAAGAAATGGGCTGAAATCCCCAAGGATATAAAATAGCAGATTTGGGAAGCCGTTGACATGGCTTTTGTGGTAGGTCAAGGGGGCAAGAAACTTGTGTTATCTTCTGCTGAAAAGAAATGGAAGGATTTCAAGTCTACACTAACGAGGCATCATATCCTTCCATTCATCAAGAAGAAGGAGAAATTAAGACAACCGCCTGAACTATATAAATTCATAAAGAAAGCAGACTGGGATGCCTTTGTAACTTCAAGGTTATCTGAAAAATTTGTGTCTGTGTATTTTGAACAAGCACAGACACAAATTTCTTTATTGTACAATCTGTCTTATATATATTTCTTAATTTCTTAATTTTTTTTACTTGTTGTACAATCTGTCTTATATATATTTCTTTATTTCTTAAAACAGAAATCCAGGGATGTAGAAAAGCAAGATGAAAAGGTAAATTCTCATAACTTTGCATTTTTTATTGGTTTTTCAATTTTTAGACATCGATATTTTCTTTAAACCGTCGTTTGTTTTAAACTTCCAAGGCAGTTTTGCTTTTAATTGAATTTTTAAATTGTTGTACAAGCTTTCTTATATATCTCTCTTTATTTATTAAAACAAAAATCCAATGTTGGAGAAAAGCAAATTGAAAAGGTAAATTCATTATTTATGAATTTTGCATTTGAATTAGATGTCGGATTTGTTTTATACGACGTAATAAATTCTTCACCACAACGGTGTTTTTTTACCGTCGTTTAAATTATTTTCAGACGACGGTGTTTTCTTTAAACCGTCATGTTTATTGAATTACCACGTCACTTTATGTTGCTTTATTTCTTAAAAAAGAATACTGAAGTACCAAATTACTCAAAGCTGGAGTTGTCATCTTCTTTACAAGCCCTTTGTCGTTCATGACAAGATTATGACCTTTACAATTGAGAAGGAGGTGTTTGGTGAAGATCGTAGTACCTTCATCTTGATTGAAGATATTACACAGTTTGCAGGCATGGAAGAAATTGGGGCTACTGTGGTTGCAGTATATATGAGGTTTGTCCTTATCAAATTTTCATTTCACACTCTCCTTTCTGTTGAAAAAAAAAAAAAAATTATGTGATCATTTCATATATTTAGGTGCCTATTTGATAATTTGAAAGCTGCAAATATGGTGAACATGGTTGGCCTTATCGACCCACCTCAAGTTAGTGCCAACTCTGGGACATTAATTGCCAGATCATGTGTGGTAGCCAATCGACTTCAAAAGACAGATGGTGAACAGATTTTCTTCATGCCTTACAATCCAGGGTTAGTACCCTTAACAGGATTTTGTTTGTATGATGCAGTGCATATAAACAGATTTTCTTTAACCTTTATATTTATTTTGTGCAGCCGTCATTGGGTCTTGATCATTGTGAGTGCAAAGAAGGAGACTGTGTATTTTCTGCATCCACTACCCAGAAATCGAGTTGTTGATGAGGAGTGTAAAAACATAGTGAATAGTGCTTTCAAAATGTATAATTCACACATAGGCAGACATGGCTGTAAATCACCTATTTGGAAAACTCTACAAGGCACACCAAAGCAACCCAGCAATGTAGAGTGTGGCTATTATGTCATGCGTTTTATGAGAGACATCATCATGGATCCTGCCCTGGAGTTTGAGAAGATGGTAAGTAGAAAATGTTCAGATTTATTTTATGTAGTAAAATTGGACATAAGAATGATGAAGTGAGGAAAGAATTGGCAGAGTTTGTTTGCCTTCATATGGAGTAGAGGATTTTTAGAACACTTAACATTTTTATATAATGTACAAATGTTGTTAGAATTAGACAAGTTTTTGTACAAATTTTGTGTAAAATGTACATTCTTTTTTTCCCTGTAAATTTGTTGAGGTTTTCATTATTTAAAAAAAAGAAATTGCGTGACCGACGTGTAATAAACTTTCCAACGACATAATTATATCAAACACTGTCGTCTTATGGAGTACAAACGTGGGTTAACAAATAAAATGACAGGTACTAAAAAACACGACGGTACATTTACAATCGACGTCTCAGGTCAGTATAGGTTCAATTTATTACCAACCGACGTTGTACAAAAATAACAACGTCATCATTTGAAACAAACGAGACGTAAAAGAATATTTAGACAACGCTCTTGTACTTTAGTGACTGCCATTAAACGACGTTTATTACGTTTTACAACGTCGTTCCTTTCTTAGAGCTGACGTGGTTTGTTGGTGTTTATATCTACTTAATTCAAAACATTCATAATAAATTTAAAATAAATCCAAAACATGCATCGTCAACTCCTATGAAGTCTTTGAGATATTTTCTTCTTAATTTGGCTTGAGCTGAACCTCCCTGAAAATTTGTTGAGGCTTTCATGTTGTGAAAAACCCAAGTTCATGCTAAACCAAATTTGTAACGACAAAAAGCTGAATTTTGCTTGAAACAAAAGCGACATAAAATGATATTTAGACGATGCTCTTGGTAGATGACGTGGTAATGGAAATTAAACGGCGATAAGTTAATAGTTTGAGTCGTGGAATACAGTTTGTACGTCGTTGTGTGTGTAAAAACCGCCATGTTTTTTCGTTTAAACGATCACTTTTTTACAAGTAAGTCATTTATTACTATTTACAACGTTGTTCCTTTCTTAGCGCCAACGTGGTTTGTTGGTGTTTGTAGGAATATTTTATTCTATTTAATTCAAAATATTCATAATAAATTTAAAATAAATCCAAAAAATGCAACATCAACTCAGCCATTGAGATATTTTCTTCCCCCTTAAGCTTTCAAAAATGCAATTTGAGTTATACAAATTTAAAATGACCACAAAAAAAAAATGTTTTGATGAGTCACAACATCACTTATAGTTTGATGGTTTGGGGTTTAGGGTTTACGGGGTTAAAGGTTTATTTTTGGGGTTTAAGGTTTATGGTTGATATATTTTAGGCCCTAAACCCGAAACCCTTTTCTAAAATTATTTTTAAAAAATATATAATTTAGGGTTTAGGGTTTAGGGTATATTTGTTTATTTAATTTTCTGACCATTCCACCCGTTCGCGCACAAGTTCGAATCCCAGCAAAACCACATATATACTTAGTTTCTAATATGTCAGTTTTTGTTTTTACGTCGTAAGGCGAGTTACCATGACACATTTAATGTAATAAGGGTCATGTTTATTTTACTTTTTTAACGATGATTTGTTTGTTTTCCGTCGATGATTTACGAAGAGCGCTTTCTAAATCGTCGTTTCTTTAAACCGACATTGTACACAATTAACAACGTCATCGTTTGAAAAAAAAAAAAAATAAAATTATTTTAAAATATATATATAATTTAGGTTTTATTTATTAGGGTTTAGGGTTTAGGGTATATTTGTCGATTTAATTTTCTGTTCATTCCACCCGTTCGCGCACGAGTTCGAATCCCAGCAAAACCAAACCCCACATATATACTTAGTTTCTAATACGTCAGTTTTTCTTCTTTTTTTTTGCGTCGTAAGGAGAATTACCACGACGCATTTCGTGTAATAAGGGTCATATTTATTTTGACATTTTAACGACGGTTTTTTTTTGTTTTGCGTCGTAAAGAGATTTACCACGACGCATTTAATGTAATAAGCGTATGTTTATTTTGAAATTGCAACGACGGTTTTTTTTGTTTTCCGTCGATGTCTTATACTTGTAACCCTGAACCAAGTTGGTCATAATCTGTGACCTAAAACATTTTGCTCTCTCACTTCAACTCTAATTCAAAGTTGGGCTCTCCAGGCTCCGTCGAATCCAAGTTGGCCTTAATCTGTGAGCTCTGCCTACCTGTAAGTACAAACCCTAATCTCATGCTTGTAAATTTTGAATGATATTCAGTTCTGTGTTAAAGGGTTTTAGATATATGTTTTGCGATCTTTTAATGTTGTCGGAGGTATGGGTTCTTAATCACTCTCTGTTATTATGAATCGGGAATGGATTTAATGTTTTCATGCTTAGTATATGTTGGTTTCATGTATACGTGTTCTTAATACCCAACATAAAAATTAATGTATATGTTGTGTTCTTAATATATTTTGGGTTCTTGAAAATAAACTAGGATTTCGATATTTAGAATAATTTTTTAGGCATACGACGACGGTTTTTTAAAAACCGTCGTCTGTATTTTTCTATATGGCGGTTTTCTTTAACTACCATCTTAGTTCAATTTGTTTGCCTTTGTTTTTTGCTAGCATTAGACAACGTGTTTTGAAAACCCGTCGTCTATATATGTCTAATACGTCTGTTGTTATTTAAAAACCGTCATCGATATGAGGCAAAAAAGAACATACAATATCGGCCTCTATATGGAAATAAAAACCGTCGTCTGTATTGATACTTCAAGGTGATTTGCTTCCATAAGGAAATACAATACCAGCCTCTATGTGTGAATGTTTATTTTGAAATTGCAACGACGGTTTTTTTTGTTTTCCGTCGATGTCTTATACTTGTAACCCTGAACCAAGTTGGTCATAATCTGTGACCTAAAACATTTTGCTCTCTCACTTCAACTCTAATTCAAAGTTGGGCTCTCCAGGCTCCGTCGAATCCAAGTTGGCCTTAATCTGTGAGCTCTGCCTACCTGTAAGTACAAACCCTAATCTCATGCTTGTAAATTTTGAATGATATTCAGTTCTGTGTTAAAGGGTTTTAGATATATGTTTTGCGATCTTTTAATGTTGTCGGAGGTATGGGTTCTTAATCACTCTCTGTTATTATGAATCGGGAATGGATTTAATGTTTTCATGCTTAGTATATGTTGGTTTCATGTATACGTGTTCTTAATACCCAACATAAAAATTAATGTATATGTTGTGTTCTTAATATATTTTGGGTTCTTGAAAATAAACTAGGATTTCGATATTTAGAATGCTTTTTTAGGCATACGACGACGGGGATTTAACAAACCGTCGTCTGTATTTTTATACACGATGGTTTATTTAACTACCGTCGTGGTTCAATTTCGCTGGCCCCTGTTTTTTGCTAGCTTTAGACGACGTTTTTTGAAAACCCGTCGTCTATATATGTCCAATACGTCTGTTGTTGTTTAAAAACCGTCGTCTGTATTGATACTTCAAGGTGATTTGCTTCCATAAGGAAATACAATACCAGCCTCTATGTGTGAGGCAAAAAAGACTTTGTGTGCATTGGGCTGAGTTATGAGAAAATCCACGCATGCCCCAATGATTGCATCTTGTATAGGAAGGAGTACAAAGATTCACCCAATTGTCCTACTTGTGGTATCTCAAGGTGGAAGGAAGGCAAATATTCAATCTTGAAAGAGGGTGTGCCAGCGAAGGTGGTGTGGTATTTTCCTCCAATTCCAAGGTT
>NW_018921333.1:361144-380271 GCF_002207925.1 Prunus avium
TTTGGTCTTCTCTTGATGATTTCCCTTTGTTGATCTCCTCTTTGATCTTTCTCCTCCTTGTGAGCCACAAAAGTATATGGCCTCTAAGTCTCCACACCAATGGAACCTTGAGATGAGAATAAGTATCTTGAGAATACTTGGATGCTAGTGCAAGATTCTCAAGATTGGTTTCAATCTAAACCACTTTGAAAAATGAAAGTATTTCACTCTTGAAAACTCTCCTTTTTCTCTCTTTGATCTCCCAAACCTATTTGGTTGATGTTGGATTGTGTTTGTGTGTAATTGAGCTTATGGAAACAATTCCCATACACCTTTGCTTAAGCATTTTCGGCCAAACCCCATTGGGCTTCCAAACTTGGGCCTTATGACACTTAAACCATAATATTTAGATGTCTTAAGTCCTTGGGCTTGATACCCAACCATTTGGGCTTCCCTCTAACTATTATCGAGGCCCAAATATATTTTTACACGTAGTAAATCATCCATATCAAATCAATCAAATTGATTTCCTCATTCTCATTTGTATTACTCGAAGTTAACCATTTAAGGTGTGCGATCCATTAGGTTCTAATTTAGCAAGGCAGTGGGAAAACATTAGAACTCTTTCTAACCAACTGGAATTAAAACCCCTTTTTAATTCTTCCTTTATTTGGATCGATCACAATCAATCCTAGGACTTCCACAAGCCAAGAGTGACATCTAGCAATATATCATGGCTACCCAAGCTAATTATAATAGATGAAGAACCTATTCAGTTGGAATTGCAATGCAATACGGTCCTTCTCTTGTACAATGTTTCCAATCATATTGTTAGGGTACGGATTGATAATGTCAAACCCCTAATATGATTAACCTCATATGATTCAATAGAACATAATTAAAACACTTTTTAAATCATGTTCAAGTACTTCGGCCGAAGATTCACTGAATCATATCTTGAAACATTCTCCTTTCTTTATCAAGGTAGAGATTCCTTATTGTACATTCACATATCTCCATGATGAATTAAGAGATCTCAATAACACATAAGGAAAATCTTTTACGACTTGTCTTTGTGAGCTATCAAAGATCAATAACGCATCACAAGACAACCATGATGCCTCAGGTCTAAGGACTAATTTGCATTATTGCAACTATGAGTTCTCGTTTGACATATAGATAAATACTCCATACGAGAACTCCGGTTGATCGCGTTCAGTGTACTCATTCACTAATGAGCACCCACATACTTGTATTAGTGTCAACTACACAAATGGTTTGAGACCAACCATCCTCATCATTGAGCATACATAGTATGTGCCAATCTTGACGGTTTATCAATGCCCATTTGATAACCTTATGATTAGGAACATTTTGGGATACTACAGTTAGAGATTAAAGGTCTCCCGAATCTAAACTTCTTTAGATTACTTTATCTCTTATTTAGTACACCCTGGACTTTTGTTTCTTTGCACGACATAAAAGATAACAAAATAATATTGCCCTTTATTTATCATATACGAAATGTATTCTAAGGAGATTACATCAAATGTATTGGCTCTTAGGGCACATTTCTAACAAATACGTCATGTGTTGATTTTTAAATGACATTTGTTTGTTAAAATTGGTCGTCTATTCTTATCCTTGACAATTTTTTGGGCTCATTTTTCAATATACAGACGTCTGTTGTTAATTTGTTAATGACGTTGTTGGTTTTAACAACGACGGGGATTTACCGTCATGGTTTGCTTCTGTAAAAGATGTCAGTCGATTTCACGACGGTTTGAAAACCGGATACACGACGGTTAATTCCCCTCGTCTTTTGCCTTTTTTGTAGTAGTGTTAAAACAAATTTCAAACGACGGTAGTTACAGAACGACTGTCGTATTATGGTAATACAGACAACGGTATTTTCGAATGACCGTCTTCTTATGCTACCAAAACCCATAAAATAAATCACCCATTCTCAATCCATTTCTAAGAACCCATAGCTCCCCAAACAAACAAAAGAGATCCATTCCAAATTCCATAACAGAGAGTAGTTATGAAAAGCATGCAAACATTAAATCCATTCCCATTCCAAGAACCCATAGCTCCCAAAACAAACGAAAGAGATCAATATATATATATTAAGAACCCATAGCTCAATATCATTAATTGATTTCAAGTTTAATAACAAGGATGTGAGATTAGGGTTTGTACTTATAGGTAGCCAGAGCTCAGAGAATATCATGAATAGTTTGAGAGGCACAGCTAAATTTTTTAGAGGAATGAGGGAGAGCGAAATGTTTTAGATTAGGATTTGAGTTAAGGAGGGAGAGCTAAATGTTTTCGAGGGAGGGCAAAATTTGAAAATTTTAGGTCGCGGTAAATCTATTTCAGGAGGCTAGCGTTTTTAAACAACGATGGCAGCGATACATACTGTTGTTTAAAGATAAACACTAACATGTCGGTACTTATATGGATGGCGCCGTAGTAAACCCGTTAGACGATGCAAAATACCATAACAGACGTCTTAATAAATAAAGCGATTGTGTGAGGTTTGCTTTTCCTGGGATTCAAACGTGTGTGACCAAGGGCATAATTGACCCAAAAAAAGGAAACCAGCATTGTTTAAATATACCCTAAACCCTATTGTTTATTTTTAAAAATTATTAAAAATATACATAAATATCAGAAAAATAAACTGAAAAATACTACAGGCTCAGTACGACAATGCCTTCTATATTAGAGGGCTAAAATTAGGATTTCACATATTTGAATTTATGGCAACCAATGGATAATACAAACTTTAGGGTTATGTTAGAAAACAATAAGTACTCTTGTGGTTTGTCTAGAAACAATTTTGAGTTTTTGTTGTCATTTTAAATTTTAAAACCAAAACAAATTTTTTTTTTCAAAGCTTATGAGTTTTCGACGTATTTTTTGGATCTTTGTTGAATTTATTATGAATTTTTAGAAGTAAAAAAAAAAATCATATTAATGAGAAATGACATGTGGCAGGTGCTCCTCATTGTTGTATTTTTGATGTGTGTCGCCACAAGAGATTCAAAGCGAGAGATGTGCATTATATTCTATATCACTGTGAGAATCCTTATTCTTAAAATGTTAATATTTTTTTTAAGTATTAAATTATAGTAATTATATATATATATATATATGTGTGTGTTTTACTTTTCATTAAAATATTTCTAATAGGTTAAGCTATTCAAAAAATTTATAAAGCTGGAAGTATTATTCATTTGATATATGCATTCTTATCCTCCTCCAAATTTAAGTGTGGCGTTGAAGTTTTCTGTTAGTTGGCAAGTTTTGGTGCCTTCATATTATATTGTTTGTGTGAATAGCAAGAAAGATGTATAGCTTTACAAATTGTTTACGTCATGTAAGCAGGAGGTGGAACTATAAGCTTTCCTCTAATTGACACATCCTCTATAAGCTTTCCTCTAATTGACACATCCTCTAGCATGCAATTGTTTAATAAAGTTTTTTTTATATAGATATTTCATCTTTAACTTGAACAATAAGATGGTTATTATCCTTTTGTAAACCGCCAAGTACTTCATCCAATAGAAGTAAAGATATAGCTGACATTCCTTTAGTATAAATAGGAATGCAATCGTTTCATTTTGAAATGCACGGCTTGTATGAGAAAACCATAAGAGTCAAAGGGAGGGAAATACTAGAGAAAGAATTTGAGTGTGGATACGGTGGTAATTAGGGAGTCGTCTTACAATTCTAGCAAAAGGTTTGGTGTCAAGGTAGGGGTTTCTTGGAGGCCTTTTGCAGAGATTGATTTAATTAGATTTTGTGAACAATATATTATGCGTGATATGATTATTTCATAATATTCTTATTACAATTGAATGTTTTTCTTGGAATGTTTATGTGTTCTTGACTGGTTGAACAATGTTGGTACATTGGTGATATTTTGAATATGGTTACATTGTTGTGAAATATATGGGATATGTGAAAGGAATAATTATATCATGTCATGGAAATTGGTTGGAGTTGTTGGATTGAGAAAATAATGGTGGAAAAGAGGGTAATGGAAATAGTCTTTTGTGCAGTTGAGTCTAACTCTTGGCAGGTACTAGGTCTCAGGGATCCCACAGTGCACATGGTTTTTATTGGGTGATTCGGGACTGGCGACAGGGAGTTAGACAAGATGACTAACAAAGGGGGAATTATGGGATGGTTGAAATGGGTGTTAGTTCATATAAATGGGCATTCGGGACCAAGTGGTATAAGCATGGTATGGGACGTGCAGGTCTACTTGTCCAGTTATATGAATTAACGGGATTAGATGAAGAGCATTCATGCATTATTATTAATAATGTGATATTTGGATGTGCGATTGTTTGTCACTTAATTTAATTATATCAATTTCATGTAAAAAGGTTTATGTCCCTACTGAGTTGTGGTTTCGCTCACCCCTTAATAGATTTTGCAGGTACCGAACCTGAAATCTAAAGCTTGTGATGATTTTGGCATATTTATGAAAGTGTATTGTGTACATAGCTTGTGGATAGATAATGAGTTACTCTTTTAATAAACTCTTTAGTAGTTCTGGCTTGTAAAATGATGTAACTATTTCAAGATTTCAAATGTTGTTGTTTCGAATATTCTATGTGAAATATTTACTTTATTTATTTAAATGTTTCTTCACATTTTAGTTATAGATTTTTTTTTAATTCTATAATTAAGGTGTGAATCACGTCTTAATCTAAGGTTACATAAACCCGTGGGTTGGGGCGTGACAAGTTGGTATCGGAGCACAGGTTTATGATTTCATTAAATTGTTTTGTCATTCACTAACCTGTTAAATTAATGTTTAGGATGCAACCCGATCACAGCGATGATACATGGGGAGGGTTCCAAATGGGACCTGACGACCTTATCCTTGTTGATGAAGAATTATTCCACAGCCGTCTATGCCACCAAGCTCATGTGGATGTAGTTAATGAAGTCATAGATACAGGGAATAGAAGGATGTTTTATACACCAGAAATGCAGAGATTGGTTGTTAGACGTTGGTTGCAGGTGAACAATATTAGGAGTCAGTATCAATTTAATATTGAAGCACACTCTTACAACCAGGTGTTAGAAGATGCTGTGATTATAGCTGTTGATATGTGGCCACCACCAGGGATAGACTTACCTTATATTCCAGAACCACATGAGTTAAACTTACCCCATGTCCCATACCCAGGAGATGAAGCATTTTTGGAACTTCTGGACATTGATGCTCTATCTGCTGAGTCTGTGGCCTCAGTGGTTATCACTGAACCACAAAATCTTGATCCAACTATCATCAATATGAGTTCTTATAATGAAAATGAATATCCTGAGCCCGTTATCCCCCTCGTTGGAATTATAGATATTAGTTCTGATGATGAATAGAAAGTTTGACTAATAAAATAGATAGTGTGAATCTAACAAGCTGATTTTTGTATGTATAGGTTTTGTGAGCAGCCTTATGGATGTTTTGAAGTGGGGAGTTCTTTGTAACATAGGTTTGTGACTGTTTTGTTAAATTTTGTGAAATAGGTTTGTAACAACTTATAAATGTTTAATATGCATGTTTGATTTTCTATAATGTTTCTTTTTCGTATAATTGATAAATGTTTTATATATATGTTTTTCTGGTTTTTATTGGCATGATTAATTACGTAAAAAATAAAAAATATATATAAAAAAAATAAAAAAAATTTGCTATGGATTAATTAATTGTCAATTTCATTTTTCATAATCTATATTACTTCAGACAATTATTTTTGTGTCATGCCAATATTTATGATCTTGATTATGGTATATTGTGTGCACTAATTTTTGCACCTCATCAGCTTACACACTAGCAATTCTTTTTACTGTATCATATAGGTTTACATTTGACTTACGAAGACTAGTGGCAGTTTTTAGTTTTGTTAGATTCTATTAAAATCTTGTGAGCATAGTTTGGAGTTTTCATAATTATAGGATGCAGCATTCTCATACTTCATAGTGTGAATGTGTTAAGGTCCTTGTTATTATTTTACTTAATACAGTCTAATCATTTCATACTTGACTGCTAATGCGTATAGCATTCAATCAATTTATTTACTTTACTTGACTTTTCGATTCACTAGTCTATTTGAATCCACACTAAGTTTTCGTTAGCATCAACACTTTTGGTGTTTGTCATTGTGTGTCTTACATTGTGCATGTGACAAGTATGCTTATTTTAATATTTAGCATATATATATATATATATATATATATATATATATTAATCTTGTGGAATTAGGACAAAACGAGAATGATGTGAGTGATAGTATGAGAATAATATTAGCCATTTAGGATATGGCCTCTGCTATTCTTGAGACAAATAACCACGAACCCCATCAGAAAACTCAAGATGATCAAATAATGAGGATTCAAGGAGAATTTCGTAAGACACAGCCACCTGTGTTTAAGGGTGATCCAAACCCTATGGTAGCAGAAGAGTGGTTAAGACAAATAAGGAGAAAGATGAATGAACAAGGAGTTCCTAGAAACCTGAAAGTAACCATTGCTTCTACTTATTTGGAAGGACAAGCTTATCATTGGTGGGAATCTGTCTTGGCTATGCCTGATGTTGAGATTACAACTTGGGTTGCCTTTGAGAAAATATTTCTGGAAAAATATTTTCCTGAAACTATGAAAACCATGAAGGTACGTGAGTTCACCAATCTTTATCAAGGTGATATGACTGTGGGACAATATCAAGCTAAGTATGAAGAACTTATGCATTTTGCTCCTTACATGATTCCTGATGAGTCTGCAAAAGCGAAGAAATTTGAAGAAGGGTTGAGACTAGAGGTCAAGGAGAAAGTGGAACTTTTTAAGTTAAAGAAATATGTTGAAGTTGTTGATCGTGCCTTAATGGCGGAACAAAGGATACTTAGTTCTAAGAGAATTTTTGAACCTAAGAATCCAAGTGGGGGACAAAGTAGCAAACGCCAAAGATTTTTCCCCTCTCGATCCCGGTATCAAAATCCAAGATCATTTGAGGTAACTCGAAACTCAAGATTTTGTTATCATTGTCAGCAAATAGGACATTACCAGAGGGATTGTCCCCAGCTACAATCATATCAGATACCTATTGCTCCACAATCACAATCACAGTTCCGTGCACCACAACAACAAATTCAAGCTCCACAAACACAGTATTGTGCTCCGTACCAAGCCCCATACCAAGCTTCACATAATCAGTTTAGAGGTCCTGTTAATCAACAAGCACAATGCCCAAGAGGACAACTTACAAAACAAGGGCCTAAGGCGCCAGGAGCAGCAAGAAGACCAAAACAACTCACTCAAGGACGAGTATATGCTGTTGGACAAGTGGTGGAGCAGAATGAACCTACTGTGGTGGAAGGTACATTTATAGTTTTCAACCGTGGGCTAGAATATTGTTTGACCCCGGTGCTACAAATTCATTCATATTTGTGTCCTTTGCCTCTATTCTTGGATTAGAATATGAATTTATGAAATCCTCGTTAATGATTGGATTTTCATTGGGTAAATGTGTTGAAGTTAATAAGTTGTGTAGATACTGCATAATAGAGATATCAGATCATAAACTTGTTGTTGACCTGATGATATTAGAATTCATGGGGTATGATGTAATATTGGGGATGGACTTGCTTACCCAATTTAAGACTATTCTTGATTGTGGTAGAAAGATGGTGAACATGACTCTCAGCAATGGGAAAACATTCAGTTTTTATGGAAATAGGAATAGTTGCAAGCCTGAATAAATCTTGGATAATAAAAATTGTAATTATTTGAGATTGATTGCTCATATGGCCAATAAGGATCTGGGTGATCCCAAACTTGAGCTTATTCCTATAGTGAAAAATTTCAGTGATGTTGTCCCAGAAGATTTATCAGGATTACCCCCAGAACGTGAAGTGGAATTTTCTACAGATATCTATCCTGGCACATCACCTATCTCTATACCTCCACATCGGATGGCACCAGCAGAGTTGAAAGAACTCAAAACACAACTTCAAGAACTTGAAAGAAAAGGTTTCATTCATCCTAGTACCTCACCATGGGATTTTCCTACACTTTTTGTAAAGAAAAGTGATCAAAGTCTGAGGATGTGTATTGACTATCATCAACTGAATAGAATCACTATCAAGAACAAGTACCCATTACCTAGGATTGATGACCTGTTTGATCAACTGCAAGGTTTCCGATACTTCTCAAAGATTGATCTTCACTCTGGTTATCACCAACTACGAGTAAAAGCAGAAGATGTATCAAAAACTGCGATTCAAACGCGATATGGACATTATGAATTCCCAGTAATGCCTCTTGGATTGACAAATGCTCTGGCAGTTTTCATGGACTTAATGAATCGAGTTTTTCAACCTTATTTGGATCAATTTGTGATTGTGTTCATTGATGATATTCTCATTTATTCATCATCTCAAAAAGAACATGAACAACACTTGTCAATTGTTCTACATACATTGAGAGAGCACAAGTTATTTGCCAAGCTAAGTAAGTGTGAATTTTGGTTTACAGAAGTAAAGTTTTTAGGACATGTTATTTCAAAAGAAGGCATTGCCGTGGATCCTACAAAAGTAGAAGCAGTGTTGAATTGGAAACAACCGAAAAATGTTCATGAAATTTGAAGTTTTCTTGGTTTGGCTGGCTATTATAGAAAATTTATCAAGGATTTTTCTCGGATAGCTAATCCAATGACCAAGTTGACACAAAAGGGAGTTAAGTTTATTTGGGATGATAAATGTGAGGAAGCATTTCACGAGTTAAAAACTCGATTGACATCAGCTCCTGTGTTAATTATACCAGAAAGAGGTATAAGTTATATAGTGTATATTGATGCATCATTGCATGGTTTAGGATGTGTTTTGATGCAGTCTGACAGAGTTGTTGCTTATGCTTCTCGTCAATTGAAATCACATGAGAAGAATTACCCGACACAGGATCTAGAACTGGCAGCCATTGTTCACGCATTGAAAGTATGGAAACATTATTTATATGGGGAACATTTTGAACTCTACTCGGATCATAAGAGTTTGAAGTACTTATTCACTCAGAAGGAGTTAAATTTAAGACAAAGGCGTTGGATGGAATATCTAGAAGATTATGACTTTGACTTACATTATCATCCAGGAAAAGCTAATGTGGTTGCAGATGCTTTAAGTCAAAATCCCCAAGAAATCATAGCCAGTCTATATGATCAAAGGTGGAAGTTGGTAGAGTCTCTCTATGATTTTGACTTGTACGTAGGTATGCACAAGGATTGTGCATATCTATGTAATTTAGTATCTCACCCCACTTTGATTGGAAAGATAATTGAGGCACAAGAATCTGACTCTGTGTCTAAAGACATTCGAACTAAGATTACAACTGGAAAGACACCAGATGGATGGAATGTCCATGCTGACAGTGGATTAAGATATTTGAATAGATTGTATGTACCAGAAATTTGTGATCTGAGAAAGGAAGTTTTGAAAGAAGAACATCATTCGTCCTATACAATTCATCTTGGAGGGACAAAGATGTATCATGACCTGAGATGTAACTTTTGGTGGAGTGGCATGAAGAAAGATATAGAAAAATTTGTAGCGAAGTGTCTTACATGTCAGCAGGTGAAAACTGAACATCAGAAACCGTCAGGTCCATTATAGCCATTATCAGTAGCAGAATGGAAATGGGATTATATAACCATGGATTTTGTTACAGGTTTACCTAAGTCTTCAAAGGGACAAGATGCAGTATGGGTTATAGTGGATCGTTTGACCAAATCTGCGCATTTCTTACTAGTCAAAACAATGGATTCCACTGAAAGCCTTGGAAAGCTTTATGTTCGATAGATAATAAGATTACATGGGATTCCGATTTTGATTGTTTCAGATAGAGATTCTAAGTTTACTTCCAAATTTTGGGGAAGTTTACAGAAAGCATTGGGTACGCAACTAAATTTTAGTACTGCTTTTCATCCCCAAACTGATGGACAGTTAGAGAGAACCATTCAAATTTTAGAGGACATGTTGAGAGCATGTATTCTAGATTTTGGTGGAAGTTGGGAAGATCATTTGGTGTTTGCAGAATTCGCCTACAACAACAGCTATCAATCTAGTATTCAAATGGCACCTTATGAAGCTCTATACGGAAGACCTTGTCGGTCACCTGTATGTTGGACTGAAGTGGGAGGAAACTGTCTCGCTAGGACCTGATTTGGTACAAGAGACAACTGAAAAGGTTAAACTTATCAAGCAATGTCTCTTAACTGCTCAAAGTCGACAAAAGAACTACGCTGACCGAAGAAGGAAACCATTAAGTTTTAATGTGGGGGATTATGTGTTTCTTAAAGTATCACTGTGAAGAGGAGTAAAAAGATTTGGAAAAAACTGGAAAATTAGCACCAAGATTTATTGGACCATTTGAAATCTTAGAAAAGATTGGTGAAGTAGCTTATAAGCTAGCATTACCACCTCAACTTTCGAATATACACAATGTTTTCCATGTTTCTATGCTTCGAAGGTATGAGCCTGATCCAACCCATGTTCTAGATTGGGGAGAACTCAATTTAGACAAAGAACTGTCATTTGAGGAAAGACCAATATAGATTTTGGATCACAAGGAACAAGTCTTACGTACGAAAACAATACCATTGGTCAAAGTTCTGTGGTTACATGGGAATACAGAAGAAGCTATGTGGGAATTAGGAACTGAAATGCGTAAAAACCCGGAATTATTCTCTTGTTCCAGTAAGTTTTAATTTCGAGGGCGAAATTTCTTTAAGGGGGATAGATTGTGAGAATCCTTATTCTTAAAATGTTAATATTTTTTTTTAAGTATTAAATTATAGTAATTATATATCTTTATTGTTGTCAAGGTAGGGGTTTCTTGGGGGCCTTTTGCAGAGATTGATTTAATTAGATTTTGTGAACAATATATTATGCGTGATATGATTATTTAATTAATATTCTTGTTATAATTGAATGTTTTTCTTGGAATGTTTATGTGTTCTTGACTGGTTGAACAATGTTGGTACATTGGTGATATTTTGAATAGTTACATTGTTGTGAATACATGGTTTATGTGAAAGGAATAATTATATCATGTCATGGAAATTGGTTGGAGTTGTTGGATTGAGAAAATAATGGTGGAAAAGAGGGTAATGGAAATAGTCTTTTGTGTAGTTGAGTCTAACTCTTGGTAGGTACCAGGTCTCAGGGATCCCACAGTGCACATGGTTTTTATTGGGTGATTCGGGATTGGCGACAGGGAGTTAGACAAGATGACTAACAAAAGGGGAATTATGGGATGGTTGAAATGGGTGTTAGTTCATATAAATGGGCATTCGGGACCAAGTGGTATAAGCATGGTATGTGACGTGCAGGTCTACTTGTCCAGTTAGATGAATTAACGGGATTAGATGAAGAGCATTCATGCATTATTATTAATAATGTGATATTTGGATGTGTGATTGTTTGTCACTTAATTTAATTATATCAATTTCATGTAAAAAGGTTTATGTCCCTACTTAGCTGTGGTTTCGCTCACCCCCTAATAGATTTTGCAGGTACCGAACCTGAAATCTAAAGCTTGTGATGATTTTGGCATATTTATGAAAGTGTGCTGTGTACATAGCTTGTGGATAAATAATGAGTTACTCTTGTAGTAAACTCTTTAGTAGTTCTGGCTTGTAAAATGATGTAACTATTTCAAGATTTCAGATGTTGTTATTTCGAATATTCTATGTAAAATATTTACTTTATTTATTGAAATGTTTCTTCACATTTTAGTTATAGTTTTTATTAAATTCTATAATTAAGGTGTGAATCACGTCTTAATCTAAGGTTACGTAAACCCGTGGGTTGGGGCGTGACAATCACAACACGTCGGTAATTGAGTACACATTGATGTCGTACAAAGTTTACCACAACACTAATTATCTATATGGCGTCGTCTTATTCCACTTCAAACACAAAGGACCCTTTGGACAATGCTACTTATATGGTTGGCGTTGTAGTACACCCATTAGACGATGCGAACTACCAAAACCAACGTCTTCATAAATAAAGCAATTGTGTGGGGTTTGCTTTTCCTGGGATTTGAACTTGTGTGACCAAGGGCATCGAGCGCTTGATGACGAGTGCAAAAACATAGTGACCACGTAAGTTGATTTACTAGCTTGTAATGTGTGTTTGTAGCCTAAAATATTTTTCAATAACACTTTGTTTTCTTGAAACAATGCTATCAAAATGTATAATTCACACACCGGCAGACAAGGCCGTATAGCACCGATTTGGAAAACTCTACAAGGCACACCAAAGCAACCCAGCAATGTAGAGTGTGACTATTATGTCATGCGCTTTATGAGACACATCATCATGGATCATGCCCTGGAGTTTGAGAAGATGGTAAATAGAAAATGTTCAGATTTAATTTATGTGGTTTTTGTATGCACAACGACGGTAAATGGAAAATAGATTATTATAAATAAACCCAATCCTAGACATGTATTTATAAAAAAACCCACACACTATTTAAACATAGAAACACACCCAAAATCAACCCCTAAATCAACAATTGTATATTTTTTGGGTGTGTTTATAAATGGGTTTTGAGTGTGTGTAATGATGGTTTTTGGGTGTGTTTATAAAGTGTTTTGGGTGTTGGGTTTTTTTATAATTTCAGCCCCCATTTTGGGTGTTTTAGTGAAACCCCCAATGGAAAATACCGTCGTTGAATCGATATACTATGTCCGTTTTTTAGGCGCCCTGTCATCAGATCTCGACAGCGCCTGTTTTTCTTCCTTTCCTATTCCTTTTCACATTCAACACTTTAATGGCACTTCACCAACAAAGAGAATGACAAGTTAATAGATAAAATAATTTCATAAAACTTTCAATTGAAGTCGAATTAAATAAAAATAACTTGGACAAACATACGTGTTTACAACTTGTTTCCATTCCTCGTAAATGATGATCCTATTTAGGGGATCCATGAAATAAATGGTCTCTTTGTCCACATTAAAAATAGTCAACATCCAATGATTTCTACCAATGTAGTAGAATATGAAATAAATCCATCATAAGGCAACCGATTCACTTTTTCACTTTATTTTATTTTTAAGTAATAAAATAGCAGTTTAGACTGACCCGGAGTTGTAAAGAATGAAGAAAATCTGGTCAGGTTGCGCTGATGAAAACCGAGTTGCTAAGATACGTGATCTTTGACTAATGTCTCCACACCCTAGAGCACCAATTACAACAGGGTCAACAAACCCAATCATACTTAACATGTTTGACGTTTTCAGCACCTCATGTAAGTACCTGTGCATTGTAAAATCAGTTTGTCAGTTTGTTACAGAAAATATATATTTTATAAAATGTAGCCTATTACCTCATGTATATCACTATGCATGTGCCTGATATCTCTAACATTTCACCAAATTGTAGAATGTCTTCATGTATAATATGGGTTGAGCGAGGCGACCCAAACACTTCCACTTCCATGATGAAATTTAGTTTCCCCCATCACCTTTAGAGTTCTTTCGGCAAACTGGCACAACAACTTTAGTTAAGATGGCATTGGTTGCAGATTTTGTAATGCAATACTTGGCTGTGTAAAATTCAAGCATTTTGCTTTGTTCTATGTTTAAAAAAAAAAAAAAAGTTGTATGTTACTACATATAAGATTAGAATAGACACATTAATGCTTTCTAAAACTTAGTAATGTGAGATATACCTTTGTTTGGGGGTGGTGAGAATTCACCAAACCCGGGTGCCTTTTGGGAAATAAAGAATTGGTTGGGTGTAAAGAATAGAAGTCGGCCGGGGTGAGAGGCTCCCGGGGTGTGAAAAAAATGCGGCCGGGTCTATTGGAAAAAATGCGGCCGGGTGTTGTGACTTGGGAGTTCCAAAATGGAGCGGATGGGGTTCTTATTTAGGCGGAGACAGATTTGCTGGGTAATGCTTGAATGTGGCTTTCCAAGTATGATATAATATATATATATATATATATATATTAGAAAGTGAATGCAAAACGTGTAACCAAGCTGGAATTCAAAGCCTTCATCATTGTATGCTTTTATTATATTATAAAGTGAGTAAGTGAGTGCGGCCAAAGCTTGGAATTGAAATTGATGTGGCCAAAAGTTTTTGTAAAGCAAATTGCAAAGGTGCGGTGGGGCACGGCTGGAATTACTAGGATATCTCGGCGGGATTTTTGTAGAAGTTCGGCGGGATCTTTGTAGAAGTCTCGGCGGGATCCTTGTAGAAGCTCGGCGGGATCTTTGTAGAAGTCTCGGCGGGATCTTTGTAGAAGCTCGGCGGGATCTTTGTAGAAGTCTCGGCGGGATCTTTGTAGAAGCTCGGCGGGATCTTTGTAGAAGTCTCGGCGGGATCTTTGTAGAAGCTCGGCGGGATCTTTGTAGAAGTCTCGGCGGGATCTTTGTAGAAGCTCGGCGGGATCTTTGTAGAAGTCTCGGCGGGATCTTTGTAGAAGCTCGGCGGGATCTTTGTAGAAGTCTCGGCGGGATCTTTGTAGAAGCTCGGCGGGATCTTTGTAGAAGTCTCGGCGGGATCTTTGTAGAAGCTCGGCGGGATCTTTGTAGAAGTCTCGGCGGGATCTTTGTAGAAGCTCGGCGGGATCTTTGTAGAAGTCTCGGCGGGATCTTTGTAGAAGCTCGGCGGGATCTTTGTAGAAGTCTCGGCGGGATCTTTGTAGAAGCTCGGCGGGATCTTTGTAGAAGTCTCGGCGGGATCTTTGTAGAAGCTCGGCGGGATCTTTGTAGAAGTCTCGGCGGGATCTTTGTAGAAGCTCGGTTAACATTGGGAGGATTTTCAAGACAGAGTTAGTTGTATGGCCAAACCCATGAGCTGAAGGATCTCTATAAATAGGTCATCAGAAGAAGAGAGAAAGGACCTCCGACTCAACACACAAAATCTATCTTTTTATCCTGTACTTTTCAATTCATAGTCTAGGATTTTATCTTTCAAGCTTTTCATATTATCCAAGTTCTTCGTTTTCCTAGTGTAAGCTTACTTTCTTGCAATTTAATTTCAATTGTCTTTACATTCGAATTTAATTCAAGTCTTTATCGCTTTAATCTATTTTATCGCATTTACATTTTTGTCATTTCGTTTATCGCACTTACATTTCTGTCATTTCGTTTACTGCATTTACATTCATTGCGCTTATCACAAAAATCCTAAAAATAGTCATACAAAGCTCAATCACCCTTGACCTCAAGGAAGAAAAAGAACCTAGGCCAAGAGGAGGTTCCTTGCTTGGCCGATCAATCGTTTGATTAAAAGTCAGAAGCGCAACCACACTCACACGATCTTTCCATCCAAGCCATCAAGTGGCTTGGTGGTGGCACGCCTACGCATCTCAAGAGAAGAAGGACCAAAAACTCCTTCCGTCGGCCTACCCGGCCGAAAAGAGGGAAACAACCTTTTAAGTCAGATTCTTATCATTGCAAGCTTTTGGTTCCACATTATTTTCATCTGGAACCTTTGTAGCTGAACAACTACCTTTGTCGGAAAGATGTGTAGGGGGAGTCAAGAGATTAGGGAGAATTGGACTACCTTGTGCCGTAGAAAATGTTTCAATTTTAGCCTTTAATTGAGTCATCTTATCCATCCAATATCCTCTCTCTACAACCACCATTTCTTTCGCCAAAGCATGCCCCTAAGTTCGCTCCTCTTCAATAACTTGCTTTATAGTCTCTTTAATGATCTCGTTCGCATGCTTGCCATGTCGTACTAGTTCGTTGAAATATGAGCTTGGATTCACATAAGCTCCCACCCCTCTAACTCATCCACTATGCTCTAGACTCCCCAATGCCATTGTGAACTACCCGATACGGTCAGAGACCCTTCAAGTACTTGTTTCTTCAAATCATCCTCATACAACAAAACATATTGTAAATATAAACATCACAATTAGCAAATTAAATACAACAAAACAGATTGTACAACAAATACGGTTGAAATAAAATCCAATTGGCAAAAATTGCTTAGCTTATTGCCTCACTCTAACTAACAATTAGTATAGCTTTCTCTGCTATCTTCTCATTTGGGAATTTCCCAGTTTTAGTTTCATGTCCTTTCGTCCATAATGTTGATCGATCTATGTCCTCCTCAAGCATTGTTTGTAACTACAAGATAACTATAATAAGCTTTCCTAGCATTTGAAAACATCCATGGAAGCTCACTATTGAAAACATCCAAGTTTTTCTATCAAACGCAGCATACATCTTTTGCTACTTCAATATGAGCAATAATGTATTATGAACTGTATTATGAAAATGCGTACTAACCAAACATCCATTGTCCCAACATATCCTCCCCGTGACATACGATGATTATATTTTAGTTGTGCATGCCTCTCTTGTTGCTCTTTATGTAGTTGCTACAAAGTATAGAGTGAAAGGAAGTCATACAAAGTCTAAAAAATTAGAATACAATTACAATAAATTAATGAGGAACATTCAGGCATACCAGAACCCGACCCAAAGTCTCAATGAATTTATATTTTTTCAAGGAGTTTGCTTTGACAGGACCCGACCCAAATTCCACTTTAGAATCTGCGTCGAACCCTGTGCGTGTCCGACACCTGGCAGGTGCCGATCACACTTGACCAAATTGCCCTTGTAGCGAAATCTAAAGTTGCTTTAGGGTTTGACTTCTGCCGAAAATTCGGCAGAGTCTCCCCTGTAAATACTCGTTTCCCAAAAATTTACACCTGCAGGAAAAGCAATTTATAACCACAACCGTTCAGCATGCACCAAGTTTGAATTAAATCAATCCAACAACAGAACTTTATGGCCTCAGGCCTTACAGAAATCCTAAGGCAATTTCAGAGCAATACTAATCTATTTAATTACAAAAAAAAGCACGAATACGTGAGAATACCCTACATAGTGGAAAAAGGATGAAAAGTGGTGATAATTGCCCGGTGGTGGTGCTTTGGTATACGTCTACTGCCTGGGGGCACAAAACATTTAAAAGTGTGAGTGGACAAAATAAAGTTTTGGGAAAATAGAATATTAACATACTAACCCCACTGTTAAAACCATTGAAAATTCAATTATATCCATGTTCTATATTCGTACAAGAATCAAGACATGCATATTTCAATCAAATCATCAAAATCAATTGAAAGCATTGAAAAGCAATAAAATAGTTTTTGAATGCTCAACAACAGATATAAAATGATTTCAAAAACATAGAAGCGGGTCTGCATCAAAGATGCATATTTTCTGTTTTTACATGTGTAGCATGAATGGTTCTTCTTCAGAGTTTCAGAGAACTGATAAAAATGAAGCAAGTTCAAATGAACTTCTCAACCTCTTCCTTAGGTCTAGCTTAGTATATATAGAGACTTGATTCGAATGAAGAGGGGATATTTTGAACCACATATAATATAAAGAATGTTGTTTGGTGGCTAAAATATCTGAAAGGGCAAGACAACAACAAACTCTTGATTCGAATGAAGAGAGTATTTTAAAGATGAAAACAAGTTCCAAATAGGAATACCAACAGTCAATTAAGATGCTCTGATCAAGTAGAAGAAATAATAAAGTATATGCAATCTGCATATACATTCATGAAGAGGATAACATGCTATAGGAAATAGCCGTGCCATGAGCTACAACCATTGAAGAGAAAGAACCCATGCTTTGTCAGAACTCATGTGCAAGAATGGAGAAAGAGGCATGTGCACAAAAGAGAAAATAAATCCTCCCTTTGAGAAAACTAGTTTCAAGAAAGAACATATTATATAATAATATGTTGTATTCAAGAATACTAAAAGAGAGAATAGAAGGAGTCGGTTGAAAGCATGGAGCATTGACTCCACAAGCAATAAAAGAAGTAGACCATGTGCAAGATAATATAAAGCTTTCTTTGGAGAAAACTAGTTTCAAGAAAGAAAGAATATATTATAATAATATGTTGTGGTCACATCAACATGAGGTAACTTCATCGAATGAAATGAAGAGCTGAAGATATTTTTAATAAAATATTAATTGATACAGTTCAAAGTGGATTGAAACAGAATATCAAGTATTGATACAGAATAAAGCAAAACACGTTTTTAAAGCATATATCAATCCATGTGTATCAATCCATGTGTATGAATGCAAAGTGAAAGATGGATTAAAACAGACTAGGAAGGATTGATACATAATGAAACAGAAAACGATTTTTAAGGCTTATATCAATCCTGTGTATTAATCCATGTGAATGTATGCAATGCAATGATTTTTGAATTGCAAAGATGACACTTTTGAATCTAGCATGTGCATTCAAACAGACTTAAACCAATACATATACCTCAGCAAAATACACTAGTTTTGTCATAAGAGAAGAGCCAAAATATAATCCTTACAACCTTACGAGTACCCTTTACATTGCCCCATTTGTAATTTATTTCTTCAACCTTCTTGAGTACATCCTCTCCAGTTAGTGGCACAGGAGGTGGTCTAAATTGTTGTTCCCCATTAAATGCTGCTTGTTGCTTCCGAAATGAATGATCATGTGGCAAGAATCTTCTATGGCCAATGTAACAAACTTTATTGTCATGTACCAACCTATGAATAGGTGTGTCATCGCCACAAATTGGGCATGCTTTATAACCTTTCACAACACTTCCAGATAAGTTCCCATATGTAGGAAAATCATTGATTGTCCATAATAAAATGGCTTTGAGTGTGAAGTTCTCTCCTCTGAAAGCATCATACACTCCCGATACTCCATACCACAAAGACTTTAAATATTCAATCAATGGTGCCAAGTAAACATCTATGTCATTACCAGGTTGTTTAAGACCAGAGATCAATGACATAATGAACTTCCTTTTCATGCATAACCAAGGTGGAAGATTGTACGTAACCATTATAACCGGCCAACAACTGTATCTACTGTTTAGAGAACTATGAGGATTGATCGCATCAGCAGAAAGGGCAAGTCTAATGTTTCTAGGCCCTTTACCAAACTCTAGCCACTTGTCATCCACTAACTTCCAAGATGGCGAATCTACAGGATGACGCATATGACCATCACCCATTTTCTTATGAGCATGCCAAGTCAAACTTTTAGATGTCTTGCTAGATTGGAACTGTAGGGTATATT
>NW_018921335.1:6051-28345 GCF_002207925.1 Prunus avium
GTAGTTCTACTCTTCTCTTGCCCACCCAATTCCTCATCTGGGTAGCCTCTACTCTTCAAATTGGTGAGGTTGAAGGCCAAGGAAAGAGAAAAAAATCCAATTGTAATTACCAAAATTGCAAAGAACCCTAAGATTAAAGTCATCCTTTCACTTTAGAAATATACAGTAACAAAAAGAAAACTAATTTATTAAGCTGCATTACAGGTTATAGAGATGTAAAAACTATATCTGAAGACTGATATTTAGCATATTCAAATGTTTGAAAGTAAATCACAACATTGGCTTAAACTAACCACTGAGGGTCCTCATTCTTTTCCCATCCCATGTGCATTATTGTATACTTCAGGAAGAAAAATAAAACAAAAAACAAGAGAGAGTTCATCAAAAAATTCTTGGAGATTGGTCACTCAATTAGGTGTTGTGTTGCACCATTAGTCCCTACCGTTAGAGAGACTTGACGGTAACGGTGCAACAAAACACCTAATTGAGTGACCTCTGCAACTAATATTTGAGTTGAGTGACCAAAATGTAACTTGGGGTATAATTGAGGGATGAATAATCCCTTTGACAGGGTATTAAACAAACCGAAAATTTATTCTTTGACCAAAAAGAAAAATACAGAAATCACTTATATCTAACGAATATTGGTTAAGATATAATTAATTTTGGAAGCACATATTAAAGAAACTAATAAAAATAATAATTGTTACTCAGATGTTTTAAATATAATTTTAATATACCCTATATATCTATTTTACAACTCGATATTCTAAACTAAACTACCAAGAGAGGGATTAAGCTCGGGTTTAAGGGGCGGGGCCACCGGGCACACTATCTTCGACAAATGGCCTAACCCATGTATGCTTAATATATTTCTTTTTAAACATATGCACATTGTTCTCTACAATTGCAAAGTGTATGAAGAACGTGATTAGTTTACATTAAAACAAATGCCCTTAAGAAAACATTTCCAACAGCAACTTCCACAAGAGAAATTAAGCACATACAAAATATATAAAAGTTCCCGAATCTCACAATAGATGAGAAGAGGGAAACCAGTAATTCACCAAGAAATATGGCTTCCAAATACAGAGCAATGCCTTCTCTAATGCCTATGAGATTGTTGCTGGTGCCAAAATATAACCAAACAGAAAAGGACAGTAAGTCTTTTTTTTTTTTGGTCTGAAAAAAGGACAGTAAAGTCTAAACACAATAAAAATCACACAAATAGCTGATTTATGTGACACCCATTAATTACACAAATATAATGGCTTGGGTTCCTTCTAGAAGAGAATAACCTACAGATATGCTAAGAACCGTCCAGTTCAAAACAAAAAGTTGAAGGAAATATGGAGCCATCCTTTGAACTGGTCAAACATGCAGTACTAGTGTAAAACCAAATCAAGCTTGGCAAGACAGTCGGACACAGTACTAAACTCGAACTAAAGTACTAGACAAAAACCTGCACAGCATCCATGTTGCCGCCTAAGGAGAAGTAGAGTCACTAAATAAAATTCTCCATGGGACACGAGACGATAATAAGGCTACAATAGCATAAACTTCACCAGGAGCCGAACCATAAAGCTCCAACAGATACATTTCGACACTTTCGTGAAAATGCCGGCCAATTCTCTGCTTCCTTACCCTATATATGATCCTTTCCCAACAGATAACAGAAGCATAGGCATCAGCTACTATCCCTTCTACCTCATTCACAAGGGTTTTGGTCACCATGGCTTTGATCCCTTTTCTTACTCTCATTTTCCTGTTTAGCTTCTATTGTGTAATTGCTCAGCAAAATGACCTCTTTCCAACCACTACTAAATCGGGCAATTTGCAAACATATATTGTCCATGTAAGGAAACCAGAGGGCAGGGTATTTGCTCAAACAGAAGACCTGAAGAGCTGGCATGAATCTTTCCTGCCAGCCATTACCACAGCAAGCTCAGATGAACAGCCACGCATGCTTTACTCGTACCAAGAAGTGATCAGTGGTTTTGCAGCTAGACTCACTCAGGAGGGAGTGAGAGCAATGAAGGAGATGGATGGCTTTGTGGCAGCACATCCTGAGAGAGTATTTCGTCGGAAAACTACACACACACCCAACTTCTTGGGGCTGCATCAACAAACAGGTATATGGAATGAATCCAATTTTGGGAAGGGAGTGATCATTGGAGTACTGGATGGTGGAATTGAGCCCAACCATCCTTCATTTAGTGGTGCAGGAATTCCACCTCCACCTGCAAAATGGAAAGGGAGGTGTGACTTTAATGCATCAGACTGCAATAACAAATTAATTGGTGCAAGGGCTTTCAATCTTGCAGCTCAGGCATTGAAAGGAGATCAACCTGAGGCACCAAATGATATAGACGGACATGGGACCCACACAGCAAGCACAGCTGCTGGTGCATTTGTGCAGAATGCTGATGTGCTGGGAAATGCAAAAGGTACAGCAGTCGGGATAGCGCCTTATGCTCACCTGGCAATATACAAAGTGTGCTTCGGAGAACCCTGTCCTGAGGCCGATATACTAGCTGCGCTTGAAGCGGCTGTTCAGGATGGTGTGGATGTGATCTCAATCTCTCTTGGTGAAGATTCAGTTCCATTTTTCAAAGACAGTACTGCAATAGGCTCATTTGCAGCAATCCAAAAGGGAATATTTGTAAGTTGTGCAGCTGGAAATTCTGGCCCATTTAATGGCACTCTTTCTAATGAAGCCCCCTGGATTCTAACAGTTGGAGCAAGTACCATAGATAGACATATTGTAGCCACAGCAAAGCTTGGAAATGGAGAAGAATTTGATGGCGAATCTCTCTTTCAGCCAAAAGATTTCCCTTCAACATTGTTGCCACTTGTCTATGCTGGAGTAAATGGTAAAGCAGATTCTGCATTGTGCGCTGAAGGATCCTTGAAAGGTCTCAGTGTTAAAGGTAAGGTAGTTTTGTGTGAGCGAGGTGGGGGAATAGGAAGAATTGCCAAGGGAGAGGAAGTGAAAAATGCTGGAGGTGCTGCCATGATTCTTGTGAACGAAGAAACCGATGGCTTCAGTACATCAGCTGATGTTCATGTTCTTCCTGCAACACATGTAAGCCATGCAGCTGGACTGAAGATCAAAGCGTATATAAATTCAACAGCAACACCAACAGCGACAATCTTATTCAAAGGAACTGTCATCGGAGACTCATCTACTCCTGCCGTTGCTTCCTTCTCTTCAAGAGGCCCCAGCCTGGCAAGTCCAGGTATTCTGAAACCAGATATTATTGGACCAGGCGTAAGCATTCTTGCTGCATGGCCATTCCCTGTGGACAACACCACAAATTCAAAAGTCAATTTCAACATAATTTCCGGAACTTCAATGTCATGCCCGCATCTCAGTGGAATTGCAGCTTTGCTCAAGAGCTCTCACCCTTACTGGTCACCAGCTGCCATCAAATCTGCTATAATGACTTCTGCTGATCTTCTAAATTTGGAAGGAAAACCAATTCCCGATGAAACACTTCAGCCTGCAGATGTCTTAGCCACCGGTGCAGGCCATATCAATCCATCAAAGGCAAATGACCCAGGATTAGTATATGATATCCAACCTGATGATTATATCCCTTATCTTTGTGGCTTGGGCTACAAAGACGATGAAGTAAGTATCCTTGTGCACAGACCAATAAAGTGCTCAAAGGTATCAAGCATACCTGAAGGAGAGCTGAACTACCCTTCATTTTCTGTCACACTGGGACCATCTCAGACATTCACACGAACTGTGACAAATGTTGGTGAGGCATATTCATCTTATGCAGTCAAGGTTACTGCACCAGAAGAAGTCTATGTGAGTATCAATCCCAAAACACTTTACTTCTCAAAGGTGAACCAGAAGCTGTCGTATTCAGTGACATTCAGCCGTATTGGTTCGAGAGGCAAAGCTGGTGAATTCACTCAAGGATTTCTAACATGGGTTTCTACTAAACACGTCGTTAGGAGTCCAATTTCTGTTAAACTCCAGTGAGTAATGGATGCACATCATATAGTGGGCACGTGTTTTTTCATCAAAGTTCATGGTGCTGTATGTGATCAAACATATTTGTACCTACTCATTTCCTTATGTTTTTTCCATCAAAGTTCATGGTGCTGTATGTGATCAAACATATTTGTACCTACTCATTTCCTTATGTTTTTTCAATAACATGGCAACTATTTAAAGACCACTCGGAGAATTTAAGCAAGGGGCAAAAAGAAACCCTCTGACACCCAAGTTACCAGAGATAGAGAAATCTTGGGTCTGCTGCTTCCCGTTGAAAGAATAATTAAAATTAAATTAAATATAAATTAAATATAATACGCAGCATTTAGAAAGAAAACAATGTCACAAATATAGAAATACCATAATCCAATGCACTTTCTCACATCTAACTCAAATTTTATTTTTAATTCAGTAATGAAAACTAGTGATAGAAATCTAATTACTTAACTTACACTGGGATGACCCTATAATTTTCTCACCCAGATGTTGCACACTTTCAGTAAAGAATTAGACATGGAGAAAAGAAACCTTGCTCAAGAATGATAAATGTTGCAAATACTGTCAAGCTTCTTTGCTCATGACCTGCCAAACCTACATACAGATTTCATGTTTTGCTCACACATCAGGGCATCAGGTGTAAGGAAGCTAGTCATTTTAAATACACTGCATAGCCAGGAGCCAGATGCCCTCATGCAACAAAATGTCAATAGTATGAATCATCTCACATTCTATTCAAGGAAATTGCATAGAAACTTTCCCATTGCAAGAACTCAATGCAAGCTTCCTCAGGTAGTTACCATAGAAGCATACTTGACTGCATTGTCACTGAAATTTTATGGCTACATAATAACCGTGAAAACTCATCAACCAAAACCAGGAGGCACATCAGGATCCTCATCACCAGCATCACATGCCTGCTTGTGCTCCATGTCTGTAGAAAATCCAGGCGCAAGTCTGTTATCATCGGCATTCAGCTTATCCTGTAACTGGTGTGGACTTTCCTTTTGTTCTTCCATGGCTCCTTTTACATGACGCAGAGGTAGCTGTAACTCATCATTATTGTTTATCAGATGATTATGAGATAAAGAAAATCCCGGTGGTGCTTTTGGTTCATTGCCAGACAACGTATCATCAATTTCTTTGGCTGCAGCAACAACTAAACCGTTATTGTCAGCTTCCTTGCGAACTGGAACATCACCAGTGGAAGCTTCACCCTCAGCTTTCCCTTTTGGGTTAGTTAATTTATTGTAGACAGATTGAACAGTTTCTGTGATTTCACTTTTCATGCCATCACTTGATCTGATTATACCCCACAAACCATCAGATATGTGGCTCATTACTTGGTCCCTAGCAATTGGAAGCACACCAAAAGAAAAAATTGTCATTATCGGATCTCACATGATTTTACCTTTGTATCCTATGACAACAACCAAATCAGAGGGATCAAATAAAAGTTTGTGACTATAGCATAGAAGTCTACGAAGACAAAAATTACCATGTTATGATCATTAAACTGTGAAGAGTGATACCAGAGACTTATCAAGTCGGAAAAAAAATTCTTCTATTTAAAATTAGTAAACCATCTTCTAGTATTTAGACCCAAAAAAAACCATATCTGGTGTTTCATCAAAGAGATACAGAACCACCACCACATAAACGTATACAGTCATCAGTCACATTAAATTCATTGAGAGAAAGTGGTTACTTACCCAACCTCCTGATAAATGTCATCAGAAAGTTGTCTGGGTTTCATATTCTCGGCAGCTTCACGATTAAGCGCTGCCGATTGCTTCACAATTGTAATAATATTTTCACGCAATTCATCCTGCAATCAATTGCCTTTGTTTCAGAAACATCCACTCACAAATTTGGCTCAGAAACATAAAAGGAAAAAATTGCCAAACATTCATGCATGCTTTCAATCTACCCCAATCCAATCCTAACGTCCAAAAATTTGGCCAAATTTAAAATTAAATTACATAAAAAAAGTGAAACCCATTCACATTGTTTGGCTAAAAAACAATGTTCCCATAATACTTCATGAATCAGTAGAAAATACTTGATTTTCATAGTGTGACAAAATTGAATATAATTCCAGCATTCTCAGCAACACCCTAAGCTTTAGCATTTAAGCACTGGTTAATTTTTCATTTCTTCAAAGTAACACAAACAAATGGAGAAGCAAGCGAATTTCGTTACCCTAGGAAAGAGAAAAGAATCAAATAAGGAGAGAGAAAGAGACAGAGATAGAGAGAGAGAGGAGAGGGTGCGTACATTGTGCTTGAGCTTTTGAATGATCTTGCGGCGGAGTCTGTCGAAGTCTCCGTCGTCCTTTAGCTTCGCTATCACCTCCTCTTTGCTAACCTGGTGAACGTACGAGCACTCCATCGGATTTTCGCTTTGCGTTTTTGCTCCAGACCCCCTTCACTTATTTACCGCCACAGCCTTATATTCGCTATTTCTTTTTCTTTTTCTATGACTGATGTGATTTTTCCTTGGGAAATTAGTGTCATTGATAAAATGTAGGAAATATTTTTCTCCTACCAATGGCAATTTGACATGTGTAGAAATTTTTATTTTTTTATTTTTGATAAATCATTTTCGTACACACGTTCAACAGTGACTCCAATGAAGGAGGCAAGCAATATCCCTTCCTAATTCTAATTTTATGAAGATAAATTTTGATGGTTTGATTTTTTTTTAACGGACAAGCTTCGCAGGTTTTGCCTTGTAACAAAGGCTGATTATGATCAGTACTGGAACCTTTGGTTTCCATGCATGCCTGAATTGGATTCTACTTTGTATGAACCAGGCAACAAAATCAAAAGCATACCCAAGCATCCCAAGTTCTCAAAGCCAGTCGCATCTTGCCTAAACTAAACATTTTTGCACAGAAGCAATACCACCTGCTTCTCCATCTCCAAGACAGCTCCTTACATTATCGCCAAGGGCCGGAGTTACACGACAATTACATAATCAGAAAACACTGATCTCTGACTAAAAAAGAAATCTATCAGTAAACACTGATCATCAAGCTTCTGTGAATTAGTTCCACATACACACATCTAGGCTCTAACTTCATTTACATCCATATCAATCATTCATGCACCAGCATCTGAGCAAGTCAACAATTTTACATCCGAACAAACTACGCTTCTGAGTCGGTGACCATATAAAAATGCACCACTGAATTCATAGCATTCATTTATCTAATCTAGGTCAATATTATGGAGGAAGGGTAGGGGCCATGTTGCCAATTCAATGACTGTACAATTTAGTAACCAGCCCCAACACCAGTCACATTATGGAACATTAAACAACAGACATGTGTACAAGAACAGGACACAACGGTTTACAGATAAAAAAATGACTTCACTGAATGATTGCCTGAAGGAAATGCAAAACTCCATCAGATGACAAAGCTATTATCCAAAAACGACCAAGGGAAGTCACAGCTGTGTTAGCATTGTGATTTCTTATGGGATGAATGGTGAGCCCTTTTCCTTGAGCAGCTGCGGTCAATTCCATAGCTTGAGCTTCTGCAGAATGATTCATGAAGCCAATCAGCGAGCTACACACCAAGCTAATACTCAACTTTCGGTTCATCATTTAAGCAATAAAATTGTACTTACAAATCATCTTCCTGCATTTTACTTCTTGATGACTCATGTGGTCTCGAACCCTGTCAAATAGGGTTACTTTAGAAGCATTTCTATCTAATTAAGGAGACAATGTGCAGTCCAATCGGATAAAAGGACAGGACACTGAAGTCAAATTCTAGAGCAAAGGGGAATGTTCTACAAGCACATGAATAATCTATCCCAATACTAATATTTTCAGCAAGAGCATTTCTACGTAGAATAAAGCAAGAGACATTCCAATGAAGGATGCAATCAAAGATCCTGACAATCTTGATAACATAAGAGCATTCGAGGCTCTCACTGAATGGTGTACGTCCCTCTACAAGTGAGGTTAATTCCTATGATGAATTTTATGATGATCAGCCAGAATGTCCAACTGATAGGCCTCCAGTTATTTCCAGGTTTTATTAAACGTATAAAGAATATTAAATCCACTGAGGAAATTTGCACTTAAATACATAAACTTGAAAACAAAACAAAAATGGGAAAAGAAAAATACAAGTTTGGCTACAAGACTGCTTTTCAAAAACCAGAAATTATGAGCAAGAGACGCATCAATTGATCATAAAGAAGACAAGGCTTTAAAGTTATCATACTGTCACATATTTGGATATAAACCACATAGTAAAGTCAACTAGATAATCTTAGATAGCATACTGACAGGCAGACATAATGCCTTGCTACTTCTACTTTGGGCCTCCAGGTATTCTTCATAAGACTGCAATAACAAGAAGTACAATGATCAAAGACAATATTCCAATAACATATGACAAGATCGTTCTCAACAGAACAGATTTACGATTTAAATTATCAAAATTAAGATGGAGATTTAACATGACAAATAACATTAAATATCAAAAGTAAAATGAAGATATAACATTACAAATAAAGATTTTAAAAAATGAAAAATGTGAACTTTCCTTGGCAGAGCATTCAGAATGGAAGTCTTATGAATAAAGTGAGCAAAACTAGAATACTCTAGTTTAGCTACAGTGAGCTAGTTCAGCTTCATTAACCCCCAGGCCCAATTCCCAATAATGTTTAGACAACTTTAGAAAAGAGACTTTGGGAGAGAGAGGGAGGGAGAGAGACTAGAAAACATGGCTAGGAACTTTAACAATTTCAACAAGAGTAAATCAAAATAAACTTTTTCCTTAAAAAAATTTCTTTTTTTGGTCTCAATGATTTAAAGCCCGTACCTTCTTAACATACTACAACAAGCAAGTCCTACGTTCAGCTTTAAATTATTTTCAACGGGATATCACCATTTGCCTTTCATGTCTCTAAGTTCACTAATTTGCAAGGACGATTTCAAACAGTACTACAGGCCTAAAATGAAAATATGGGGAAAAAAGAAGAGCAGTCCAGAAATAAAGATACAAAGATAGAAACATAATACCATTTCCAGAAAATCATCCTCAGTAAGAACACTTGCTAGACGGCTTTCTGCAGACAAACCCCAAACATCAAACCGAGATGACAAATCCCTGTCCACTCGTATATTAGAATGGTATCCATTAATGCGAGAATGTTTTGCCCTTGTAACTTTTGATGCCACAGAGTTGACAGGCAAATTTGCTTCGGCCTGATGTTGGTAAAGCAAGGAGGGATAGTGCATGGGTGTCTGGGACCATGAGAGATGCATGGGGCCTACATTATACTCTTCCTCACCTAATGAACATGGAGGCTCTATACAAGGCCTTTTTGATGGAAAATCATCCATTGCAATACTGTTCCAAAATAAAATCATAACAAAAGGCTCATGAACTGGCTTATAAATAAGTAAATTCATCTTTAAGCATCCAGAAATTATTACCTATTCAGTCCATTCACATCATTTGTCCCATCAAGAAGCTCACAAAGAGCTTCTCCAACATCTGGAGATAACTCCTGAAAGAATACAGAACTTCAAGTCATATTTTAAAACACTCTTCCAAGAAGAAGAAAAAACAATAAAAAGAATCAGAAGACACTTAATATAATAACTAAAAACCTGGCAGTCTCTGCTAATTTTAACAGGTTTGTACTCGTTCAATGGATTCTTGAGATGAAGAGTCTTTTGGAAAGGCAGATCATTTAACCGCAGCCATTTGACCTTAAAACTGCGCCCCCATGGATTACTTCTACTACTTCCTTGACTCCATACATTGTCTCGCCTCCATCCAACAGAAGACATCATTTGGGCATACCCTTGGAAGGAACCACTCATGTTGACACTGAATATTAAAATTACTTTACCAGAATTCTGCAACACAACCATATGCTTCCCTATAAAGTATCTAGATTGGAAAAGAAAAGCATGATACTAAACATAGACGATCTTACATGAAAGGCCTCTTCCAAAATTGGTTCATTCATGACTTGAGTAGCCCAAATTCCTTTCTCAATTGATAGTTGGATATTTTGATGATTCAAACTCTTAATGATGAAATATCTTGTATCATACAAAGTACCCTTTTTTCTTCCAGTTGTTTTTCCACCCTGATCATGACAATTGCCCCCTTCTTCTGACTTAGATGGATTACCCTCCTCATTAACTTTGTGACTTGAACTCTCTGACAACAAAATATCATATCATCCACTGATCATAGCTTGAGATGAAAATTAGAAAATGTATTACAAAGTTTTGCATGATGCATACATGAACTGAAGATGATTAAATCAAGCAGCCAATATCTATCTATCTAACTGCTTCAAATGATATTATCTTGAAGAAGAAGAAAAGGCAAAAGCATTTTTATATTAGTTAAAAACACTGATATTTGTAGACTGAAATTAATCTCCTAGAAATATATGTATTGTCAAAAATATATAAATGAAAGATATCAGTACATCTTTGGAAACCAAGAACGGCATGAGAAAATCACCAACTGCACCTTCCAACTCCAAGCCCACATAAACTGGAAATTTGTCGAATGCACATAACAATACAAGCTATATGATGATCCCAGAATATATTACACAATGACAAATGTAAAAACAGTGTAGATGCACAACATCATACTTTGTACATTCACCAAAGAACTTCTAAAGGAACACTTTCACAACAGAAATCTTAAACTTTCAGTTGTAGCTGAAAAGTTTAAAACTGTTGCATTCAACACATCAATAATGTATATTTGCTTGCGAAACAGCTAATCTATGTCAAACTAATAAAAGTATATCAAAATCAAAAGTTGCATGAAATTATAAAAAGAAAGAACTTCCATTATTGTTACCTGGATCATCTGAGTTTCCCATGTCTTGTTTCCATTCAGTAACAGATGAGTCAACTACAGATGCATTCTCTTTTGCAGTATCACAAGACATATCCCTATCAACCTACTACGTCATAAATGCGGGTGAAATGTAAGCATAAACTGGAGACTATGCAGAACTATGGTAAGGTAGGAGAAACCAATAAACAAAAAGAAAAAAGAAAATATGGTCAAAAAAATATCTTTATGAAGGAGGTGAAATGTAAGCATAAACTGGAGACTATGCAGAACTATGGTAAGGTAGGAGAAACCAATAAAACAAAAAGAAAAAAAGAAAATATGGTCAAAAAAATTCAAAAATTTCTTTATGAAGGAAGCCAACTGAACTATGTCCATCTGTTTAAACAGAAACTATCATTTTTAGGGGATTCCCCTGGATTTTACCAAAATTCCATCAAGATTCTTTTTCTTCATTATTGTGTTTTGGTCAAGGCTTTAACTCAACATAAGGGTAGGTAAAGTTATCCTTTCTTTTTCCTCAGAAAACATATCCTGACTTCCAATTAAAAAATAAAACATTACATGACAAGAACTACGGAAAAGCTCATGTATCTCAAAAAATATTTGCAAAGTGGAAAGTCTTTTCCACTTAAACAGGCATCAGAAAGTTTTTCAATACGAAAATTTTTCTGCTGAATTAGTTCGCATCAAAACAAACAGAGTCTAATTCAAAAAGTATAATCCCCATTCCAGCTGAATACGCAAGAATGACTAAAGAGTACAAAAGCCGCATAGCATTACATACGAAGAAATATGGTAGAAGGGGATTCAATATGAAAAGAAACAAGCAGTCTGTTGTTGTCTTTACCATACATAAATAGTGAAAAGTGGAGACTAACAACCCATATAAATAAATAAATAAATAAAAACTTTATTAGCACTTGCAAGTTGCAGCACTGCTATCACAAAGGAGAAAACTCAAGCATAAGCCTTTTACAATGCCCAAAATTAAGGTTATGACTCATTAACTAGATGGTATGCTTACCTATCTGTTTATTATTTCTCATAATTAAAAAAAAAATTAAAAGATAAAAACTAGCTGTCTAAAGTTTAAGTAAGTTCTAAGAACCTGCTAAAAAGCATTTCCTAATCCTCGATGATGTAGGATATGGGCAAATTGAGTATTTAGGCAATTTAGCAGAAGCGAACACAATGATAAAACAGAAAGTAGATGGAAAACTATGTCTTGGCTTCACACCAAGGGGTTTTGGCTTCACACCAAGAAGTCTCCAATCTCTAGAAAATAAGCTTTACTCAATATCTCAAATCTAAACTCTCCCTAATGAATTACATATAAGGGGTATTTATAATAATCTAACCCTAGAAAGTTTGAGGATTCAACTATCTTATAAGAAGCAAGCCCCACAACTTCATACTAAATAAAAGTTATTGTCATGCTGTGTACAGTGTAACAAATTTCTTTGCATGTAGATCACAATTTCAAAAATGACAAAGAGGGTAGTTCTCACAAAAATAGCATGTCAAATTTTCAATTAGAGAAGTTTAATTAGAGAAGTTTAAACCAAAGTCACTATCCAACTCAAAATATAATCAGTGTATAGCGATACACTCTCTCTTAAACACCACTCTAGGTCATCAATTTTAGCAAATCCTATAGTTTATGTATCATTAACATCTAATACTGAAAAGTGGCTATTGAACTAAAATCAAGGTCCTACTCATTTGAAAGTATAAAGCAGAGAGTCCACCTCTAGGACAACAATGTTTTCTTAAGAGCCTCAATCCAAGAAGCCAAGAGGCCATCAAAGCACTCTCTATGATTCATAACTCAACCTCAATCATTGCAGATATAACTAAGGGGAATTTTTTTTATAAAATAAATAAATAAACAAATATTGACTTCCATTACAACTTTTCTTGACCTCTTACACAAAATTTGCATAAAGATTGGAATAATCATTTCTTCATTTTACTTCCCACATTTGCTCTCAACAATCAATGAGAGCACACAAAGCAAGATTGAACCATTTAGTCATAAACTCACACAAAATTGTCCCAACCCAATTCAACACCTCAAAGAATTGAATTTCCCTCCAATGCAAAACACAAAAAAAAAAAACACAAGCTAATATCAAGACCCATTTAAGTAGAACAACATGTTAAGAAGAACAGAAACAGAAACATTCTTACCTTTTTAGAGAGAGAAGACAAAGAAGTTGAAGAGAGACGAAGTGAAAGAGTACGAGGAGTATGTGTTGTGTAGTGTGTAACGTTGTCTGTGTAATCTTCCTCCAAAGCCCTAGTTTTCGAAAAGTACTTGGTAGTTGTAAAGCAACAGCTTACGGCTCCGGAACTCACTTGTGCTAGCGTTACAGTCGGTGAGGGAGACCGCAGATCAAATGGGTCACCTTCGCCACGTGTCCTCATTTATGATCATTTACCATTTTTCTTTTCTTTTTGTCCCTTTTGTCATTGGGCCGGCCCGGTCCGAAATTTTTGGATTCAGGCCGGGTCTTGATGGGCTTCTTTATTTTTTGGGCGGGCTTTCCAAGTTGGGCTAAGCCAGGGCACCCATGGGCCGAGTAGGCCAGCTCATTGCCTTATTTCCATTCCAAACGTTTAAGTAAATGTCTTGTATTTTTACTTTAATTTATTTTTATATTACTTCATTTACTTAAGTTTACAATGTAAATAAGGAAGTACCCCTCATTTGGATTGATTTATAAATACTAGAAAATCAAATTCCCAACAAATTAAAATATGAAAATCCAGTTTTAGTACAGTTTATACTAATATTGATACCTCAACAAGTCAATGTATATTTTATAGGCTTATTTGTTCAAATACCCCATGTGATTTACAAAGGGTCTCAGATTGTGCCCTAAATTTTGTAATAGCTCAAATTACTCCATAACTTCCATTTCGTTACTAAGGTTGCCCCATGCAGTTAATTTTCAACAAAAAATCGTTAACTCAGCTGATGTGGCAGGGGAATTCGAGTAATTTCATACAAGTGACAACAATTGATCTCAAATTGGCATCCAACGTGGCTATTGGTGGGACCCATGAGAGAGTATGTTACAATAGAGGAAATTAAAAAAAATCAAAACTTTCCAGAAGTTCAAAAATTTTCTCAGCACCCAAACAAAGCTTAAAAGCTTCTAAGCAAAAAATAATCATATCTTAAATCAACCTCCATACACACATCTCCCTCCCGAAAATCTTGAAAATCTTGGCTGCATAGACTTGGGCCACTTTGGTTTCTCGTTATTCAAGTCGGATGACGATGAAGACAATGAGTCGCGTTGCATTAGCAACAAGCTGGGTTTGTAGGTTGTGGTGGCGTAGCCTTGACGAAGACGGTGGCATGGACTTAACAAAGATTGTAATGTGACCTTGACAAAGATGGTGTCGTGGCGTTGGCAATGAAGACGAAGAATTTGGAGTTTCGGGCTCTTCGGATCTGGGGGGAGAGAGTGGCAGTTGAGCTCCGCGCCCTCCTTTGGTGAACGCAATCTCCAATCTCATCCCAATGTCGATGCTGGCATTCGTTGTAGGTGTTGTGCAAGTGACAGTGGTGGTGGTGATGGTGCGGCTTGGTTCATTGAAGAAGGTAAGGGGTTAGGTTTTTCGATGGGGCTGGGTGTTAAGGGATGGTGGGGGGAATATCGAATTGGGTTGGGAAGAATACAGAGAGAGAAAGATGAAGAGAGATGGAGAGAGGAAAAATATTTTTAATTGTAAAATTATATTTTTGAAATAAAAATATTTTCAATTGTTGTCATTTGTATGAAATTACTCGAGTACCCTTGCCACATCAGCCGAGTTAACGATTTTTCTTTGAAAATTCATGGCATGGGGCAATCTTAGTAACGGAATGGAAGTTCAGGGAGTGATTTGAGCCATTACAAAAGTCATGGGGCAATTTGAGACACTTTGTAAACCACAGGGGGTATTCAAACAAATAAGCCTATTTTATACTAAAATCTCATAAAATTGTGTTTGATTATTATGTAAGGAATATAAACCGCGAAAAATATCATTGAAAGCATTAGTATTTCGAAAGTCCATTTTTCATTCTTAGTCAAAATTTGGGTAATATAAAAACATTAGTAAATGGAGTAATATAAAATTAAATTAAAGTAAAAAGACAAGACATTTACTTAAATGTTTGGGATGGAAATAAGGCAATATAACACAATGGGTGGGTCTAGTCGGGCTAGGCCAGGCCGAAGATTTCAAATTCAAACCTCAACCTCTACCCAACCTTAGAATGGACCGGGCCGAGTGGACCTAACCATCGGACTTTTGCCCATCGGACCTTGAGCTACCCACTTCATCCCACAGATCGTGGACCAAATGATGATCCCTGATTAGACCAGACCTCATGAGAAAATATGGGCCGAATTAACGACACTTGTTTGAAACTTTAAGAAATAAGAATTCTACTTGCACCCAATTCATATCTAAGGCCCTTAGAATTCTTGCATATCTGTGTGGACAGTGGACAACCATAAAATTAATTATGGGTCATTGGCTTTAGTCCAAATCACAGCCTCATATGTCAAAATTGGAAAATCAAACCTAAGACTTCAGGTGCAGAGATAAATGTTCTTGACGTATAAGCCCTTTGCATGAACTCATCCATCTTTTAGAACAATCATAAGCCCGTAAGGTTTTGTATGTTTTTGGACATTATTTTAATATAGGTAGATTTGTGAATTTTATTTAGCCACAAAACATAAGTTTCATTGTCTTTAATCAATTATTTACTAAAGAGAATGTATATACTTCAAATATAGACCCATAGCACGATTTTTCCTAATCAGTATCTTTTTTTTTTTTGGGTTCAATACCTTTTTGGTCATTGGGTTTTGCATGAGAATTCAATTTAGTCAATGAGCAAAAAATTTAGCAAAAATTAATCATTGTGTTTCCCAAAGTTTACAATTTATAGACATTCCATTTTTTTTCGTTAACTTCTGTTAAGTGCAGTTTCCTTTTTACGAAGCATATTCAATCTTCTTCTTCTAACTCAACGAGTTAAGGTATATATAGTGCTATTAGGGTTTAACAAATTGGGGAAAATCCTGGGTTGAAATCAAAATTATGAGGTATAAGGTCACCAAAATATATTGGGTTGAAATCTTGGGTTGTATTGAAGCTTGAATCGATTGAGTGAGAACCGTATTGTGACTTCGAATGGCAAAGAGACGTAATCAAGGTGATAGAGTACCAAAATATATTGGTAGGTTGTTGATTTCATTTTAATTTGGTTTGGCTTTTTTATTTTCTTCATACCTCACAATTTCGATTTCAACCTAAGATTTCCCCCAATTTGTTAAACCCTAATAGCACAATATACCCTAAGTCGTTGAATTAGAGGAAGAAGACTGAAGGTGTTAAACATTTATAAAATTAAAATAAAATTAAAATAAAACTACACTTAACTGAAGCTAAAGGAATGTCTATAAATTGTAAACTCAAGAAAACACGATAACCAATTTGGCTAAATTATTTTCTTAATGACCAAATTGAATTTTCATGTAAACCCCACTGACCCAAAAAGTATTTAACCTTTGTTTCTTATTTTTCTTGATCAACAACTATCTTTATTATTTTTGGATTCTCCCATCATCTTTTCTGGAAATAAGCCCAATCTATATTATTTTGACAACTACAATAAAAGAAATAATAAAAACCATGAATAATAATTATGTTTATCTTCTTCCGCGTGCTTCTCATATGGTCACATTTAGCTAGAAACCAAGTCGTCGTCGTTCATTATCTTTAATCAAAAGCACAAGAAAAGATTGCACGAATCTCATTCATAATTTTAATTTTAAGAAGCAATCAACCAGAAGATTATCACAATTTTAAGATCAATAATATTAATAATAATATACTTATAAATTAAAAAGACATAGATAGTAAGCTAGGATGACCTGCCTAACGTGGCCTCCAAATTAAAGATACATATATAAACACACTTGATTAATTTAAATCTCATTGCTTCCTATAATTTGGGCTAGAGGTGGGCACAATTTCGCATCAACTCAACTGAATCGTCTAACTCAATCATAGTGGGTTGGCCTAAAAATGATTGGGTATTGGGTTCAAAAAATTCTAAACCCCTATATACAGGTTGGGTTACGGATTGGAACCAAAACATAAAAATAAGCTTAATTTTGAGTTAATTTGACCGAAACGACCAATCCAATCACAAAAAATTTGGGTTGGATTAAGTTCGCTTAATAAAGAGTGGGCTTGGGTTTAAGAAATCATAAACCACTATATTGAATCAATTTCCGAATGGCACAGATCAAACATAAAAAATTACTTATATTGAATAGAGGTTCACAAAGCACAAAGATCAATCCAAAACAGCTGCTACCGAATACGAGAGGGTCTAAACATATATACTCGTAATAGTAAACAAGCATTCATAAATATCAACTGTCACTATATATAAGTGTACGCCTTTCATTGCACGTTGCATTGACAGATTGTCCAGCTAAGTGGGAATGAAGTTGGATTCAAGATATATATGTGATATGTGATATGCAGTATCCACACTTCTCTCAATGATTTGTACTCCAGGGGCCCACCTCGACGATCAACACCTAATCCTAATCCTGTTCCCCACAAATTAAAAAAATAATATTAAATGTTTGAAGTGAAAAAGATGCATGGCGAATATATATATTATCAGTCCCGATCTCTTGGATCACAGGAGTCCAAGAGATTATGGTCACCCACCGCTGGATATTAATCTAATGGTTCAAAAAAGTTTCTTAAAAGGAGTGCAAGAGTAAGTGAACCGTTGAATTTACATCCAACGGTGAGTGACCACAAATCTCTTAGACCCCTGTAGTCCAAGAGATCAAGACTGTATATATTATTGTCTTTATGAATGGTGCCCTAACATAAACCCTCTACTAGCTTCCATTGGTTTTTTTTTTTCTGCTTGGTAACTTATAATTTTACAAGTCAAGAATTAAAACTTAATTAATAATATAAATTCTCCCATCTTGACGTTTTCTAAGATTTCTTCTTCGTATACTGTTTGGGTTTCCTAATCAATCCATCACTCGTTTTTCTTATGCCTAAGATATTCTAATTTCAAATCCATTTGGTGAGCTGACTCGTTCAGCAGTTACTATCCTGGACAGGTGTATAACAATCATATAATGATTTAGACCTCAGTAGGACCTTCAAATAAATTATAATTTCATTATTTTGTTTGATTTTGCATATACGTACATCACAAAATAATTAGAATTTGGGACCGAATAATATTAGAAGATCACGTTTATATACCATGTGTACCACCTCTATCCCATAGAATCAGTTAGAGATGTGGTACATAGGTGTTATTGTTTGGTTTTATATATACGTACGATCACAAAATGATTAGAATTTGGGACCGAATAATATTAAGAAAATCATATTTATATATCACATTGTGTACCATCTTTTTAATAAAAGTGGAGCCTACTCAAACAATCAGAGTCACATCTCTAAGAGATGTGATACATGATAAATGTGTTCTTTCTAATATTTTCCTACGTGATGATATACAGTATATATGAGACTCCATTCTATATATATGCAGCTAGCCCATTTCCCTGTCAGCAAGTCAGCATTGCTGCATGTGAATTTAGTTAGGCATATCTTTATTAGTCTCCAGATGTACAGTTTTCTTTTGACTAAAAAATTAATCTGCTTTATATAGCTCTGAAATGAGGTCACTTGCTATATCACCATGCCAGTAATAAAATTTCCAGAAAAATCTTGAAACCCTAGGCCCCATCAAAGATCTCATTCCAAAATGAACATATCTCAAGTATGTTTTCTTTTTTCCTTTTAATTATAATAGAGCGCGCTGGGAGGTCGGTATAAAGTCGATGAAATGCAAGTTGGAAAATAGAGAAAATAGAGATTCGGAGCTTTAAACATGGATTATATTCCTTCCAATATACTCCAATTTGACCAAGCTTTACAACAAGCTGATGAGCTGTTCCAAATCTCCTGCCTTCCCTACACAGAGCACACAACCCAAGAAAATCAAGCACTCCCACCGTCTCCATCTCAAGATGGTTGTGATCTCACTTGCAGGCCAAAATCTGGTCAGAAGCGCAAGGCATCAATATCTTCATCCAATATCACTTTTGGTGAAATTGATGATGAGCGAAACCCAAAGGGCAATAAGAAGATCATGCATAGAGACATTGAACGGCAAAGAAGACAAGAAATGGCCACCCTTTATGCATCTCTTCGATCACAACTTCCCCTTGAATATCTCAACGTACGGTCCAATATAGCTAGCTACTTAATTTTCTCAAATAATGTCAAATTTCGGGATTCATATACAACTGTTAATCAGCAGTGTGTACTGGATAATTCGAGTAATCAACGGTCTTGCTACGAAATCTAGTAACATAACATGTCATCGCGACGGTTAGAGGCATTGGCAACATTTTTCGGTTGGAGACTTCACAAATTTCGTTTGTACTTTCTCAGAACTGAGTTTGTATTTATGATGACAATTGTTGTTAGGAGACTAAGAACTATGTGGGTTTTTTTTAGGTTTGAATTATTGTTAATTTTAAGTATAATGCTATCTCAAATTAGGGATTTTTTAGACTATAAGAATTCTTTTTCTATGGCAAAGTTTATGTAAAACCTTTGTATATATGTAGTATATACATATATGTTTTGGTTTATATATCAATCCTTCTGTTTAGTGTTTTTGGTTTATATATTTTGTAATCTATGGCTTCAGGGAAATAGGTCTATATCTGATCATGTTCATCAGACAGCGATTTACATAAAACATCTACAAAGCAATATCCAAGAGCTGCATAATAAGAGGGATGGGCTGAAAAGGTCGTGCAATATTTCATGCTCTTCCAGTACAAGTACTGCAGTAACAATGGAAAATTCCCAGACTCCAATGAAGGAGTCTGTAGTATTGGTTAGAACTTGTAAAGTAGGGGTGGAGGTTGTGGTGAATACTCCCATGAAACAAGGGCTTACTCTTTCAAGACTGCTCGAGATTCTGAAGGAAGAAGGACTTAGCACAATCAGCTGCATCTCAGCACAAGTAAATGAAAAGTTGATTTATACGATTGAATCTGAGGTATTGTTTATCAATCTCTTCACTTCAACTTCAATTAAGGATTTAATTTGCCACTTTTCTTTTCTTAGCTACTTAAATATCTTAACTGCAAAGGAAATTGTAGCTCAAGTGGTTAACACAGTTCTTCTGTTTTTGAGTTCCCCCGTCCTCTATAATATCGCTTGTATAAAAAAAAATGTCTTACCTATCAACCATGACTAATGTTCTCTTAGTGCTACCAGACAAATACTTATATTGTCAGATTGTAAATTTCAACTAACATTGCAAAGCAAAGCAACAAGAGAAAATTTCTCCATCAATACCATCTAATTCCCTGCTCATATTTGATGTGTAAATACACAGGTGAGTGATGGGAAATGCATTGATATGTTTGAGCTCCAACAGAGATTGACAAAAAACTTATGATGATCAGCCAGCTGACTTCAAACAAGGTACTGGGAGAACTGATATCCTTTGTAAAAGTTTGGTGTGATGTGTTTATATCCCCTGTAGATATTCGACCTTCCAGCTCCAGGCACTTAACGTGGCCTGGTATGGCTGAGAGTTTTGCAAAATCTGTATATATGTGAAATTTGTGTTTGATTGAGATATTTGGGATGCTCTTCCATTGTCAATTGGTTTTGAGATTGGAACCGCAACTTTCTTTATGGTGTCACGTCCTTTCGTTCAGCTCCATGATCATAGAATCACGTTCTCTCCTATCACAAATATATATAATTAGGTAACTTTGTGCCCACATCCATATATATATAATTTCTTAAATATTTGTCATTTGTGCGCTTTAAATCGGACGTTTAACGTTCTCAGATGAGGAAAGCTTTTGTGTTTTTTGGTTGTCCATTTAGCTAGGAATATCAATTGTGATATTTGTATTCCATAAATATAAGCATCAAATTACTAGAAATGAGCTCTGATCAGCTGTTATTTTTGGTGGCCAGTAAGTTCATCGTTAATAACTTTTCATATATCATATGTATAATCTTTTTCGCCACATATTCCTTACGTATAAACAATGAAATAATCACGAAGCTAATCAAGTGGCAAAACTTTGTTCGATTTGGCTGATTTTTTGTGAGGGAGATATTTGAATAATGACCTAACAAATTACCGGTTTAGATCATGAGATGACATAGTAAAGTGGGCCCAAATAAGTGGTGTGTGCCGCATGAACTTACTAACCAGTTAGCGATTGTAAAGGAGCTAACTATTAGTGCTACTTGCGACACTTTGTCATTTCCAAGTAATGTACATCTGGTCTATATATTCAATGCTAATATTAATTCGATGTCATAAGTTCTCGTGAATCCATTAAATTTGTTGTTGGCAAGTCCTTATTTAGTTAGAATTTTAGTTACTTACCCGTTTGTATAGTCCTACAACTTTTGCTTCAGATGTGTGATTTAATATGTAGATTACATTGCGTTCATAAGTAACACAAAGCTAAACATAAACAGAAACTCACAATACGTATTCTTGAAAATACATCTGTCCTTTCTCCGGGCATTTCTTTAGACAAAGACCCCATTCCTTTTTTCCTCTTTTCCGTATGTTAATTATTTCTCATGTAGTGCAAATCAAACTCATGTGTTTTCATTGAAATTGAAATATTACTGATGCAAGTTCTTTCCCTTCGTCTGAACCAGACAGGTTCATAAGCGATGCATATGTACTGAAGTTTCGTTATTCAATACCTAAAGTTACTCTCCATATAATAGGAAAGCTGCAACTAATTAATAATCAACATTCGTAATCTTCCAACTATTAATATATATCCAACTCCTTATATTATATTATATATTCAAGGTTGTTCGTGCATGGAGTCAGATAAGCGAGAATACTTCCTAGTGATTATTTCATAGTTGTTATATGAGAAACACCAAGTTCTATGTTATACACATATATAATATTCCAACAAAGCAATATCCAATATATGTATAATTGAATTTTGAAGTAATCTCTCATCACTAATTTTGCATTATTTGCAGCAAAATAAGAGTTCTGCTAGCTAGCTAGCTCACCTAGCCCTACTTCACCAAGATAGGATTAGGAGTTTCGAACTTGAAACTATTGATTTTAGGCCAAACATACTTTCCACTATGACAGATATATATGACCCCATCGACCAAAAGAAGATAGTCCTAACTAATGAAGATATGGATGACCTAAGGCAACATTTATAGTTGGTACCTATTTTCTTATCTTAATTATGTTGATATTTCTGAGACATAGCCACGTGAGGCGAATCAATTATGTTTTCAAACAATGTATGTGGCCCACACCC
>NW_018921335.1:28920-38959 GCF_002207925.1 Prunus avium
TGGAAAAACCCAGTGGGATAAAAACCAGAATGAAGGAAAAAGAGTACAGTGTGAAGGTCTCAATTATGACACGCTCCCCCTGATGCTGGCAAAAGATCCTTGAGTTGGCGCATTCCAATATTGTTGACCATCTTTCTGAATGTTGTAGTTGGTAGTGCTTTAGTGAATAAATCTGCAAAATTGTTGCTAGATTGTATTTGTTGAACATCTATGTCACCATTCTTCTGAAGTTCATGCGTGTGGAAAAATTTTGGGGAAATGTGCTTGGTTCTGTCACCTTTGATGTATCCATTTGTGATTTGAGCAATACAAGCAGCGTTATCTTCATATAGTAATGTTGGAGAATCTTTGATTGAAGACAACCCACTTGTTTCTCGAATATGTTGTATCATAGATCTCAGCCATATACATTCCCGGCTTGCTTCATGCAATGCTAATATTTCAGAATGGTTTGAAGAAGTGGCGGCTATGTTTGTTTTATAGACTGCCATGATATAGCAGCACCACCACAAGTGAACACATACCCTGTTTGTGATCAAGCTTTATGTGGATAAGAAAGATAACCAGCATCAGCATAGCCAACTATTTGGGACTTTGACCCTTTTGAATAAAATAAACCCATGTCAGTTGTTCCACGAAGATACCGTAGTACATGTTTAACACCATTCCAATGTCTCTTAGTTGGTGTAGAGCTATACCTTGCTAATAAGTTGACAGGAAAAGATATATCAGGCCATGTACAATTTGCAAGATACATCAAAGTTCCAATTGCATTAAGGTATGGTACTTCAGGACCAAGTAATTCTTCGTTATCTTCTCGTGGGCGAAAAGGGTCTCTCTTTACATCAAGTGATTGAACAACCATGGGGCTACTTAATGGATGGGCTTTATCCATATAAAATCGTTTTAAAACTTTTTATGTATATGTTGATTGATGGATAAAGATTCCAGTTGGTAAATGCTCGATTTGCAGGCCAAGACAAAATTTAGTCTTTCCAAGATTTTTCATTTCAAATTCCTTCATTAAATAAGCAGCAGTCTTTGTAAGCTCTTCAGGAGTTCCAACAAGATTTAAATCATCCACATATACTGCAATAATAGCAAATCCATTTCTAGATCTTTTAATAAAAACACATGGACAAATTGGATTATTTACATATCCTTCTTGTATAAGATATTCACTAAGGCGGTTATACCACATTCTTCCAGATTGCTTTAATCCATACAAGGATCGTTGTAACTTAATTGAATACATATCATGATATTTTGGATCATTTGCTTCAGGCAATTTAAATCCTTCTGGGATCTTCATATAGATATCATTCTCAAGTGATCCGTATCGGTATGCAGTAACTACATCCATAAGTTTCATATCAAGTCTTTCTGTGACAACCAAACTAATCAAGAAACGTAATGTGATTGCATCAACCACAGGGGAATATGTCTCCTCATAATCGATTCCAGGTCTCTGCGAGAAACCTTGAGCTACAAGTCGTGCTTTGTATCTTACAATTTCATTTTTCTCGTTACGTTTCCTTACAAACACCCATTTGTATCCAACCGGTTTCACACCTGCAGGTGTTCGGACTACTGGTCCGAATACTTTACGATTTTCCAAGGAATTTAATTCTGCTTGGATCGCATCTTTCCATTTTGGCCAATCCTCTCTATGTCGACATTCTTCAACAGTTTTTGGTTCAAGATCCTCATTATCTTTTATAATTTCTATAGCAACCATGTATGCAAAGGCATCATCAACAATAATTTTCTCTTTATCCCAGCTTTCTCTTGTACTCATATAATTCAAAGAGATCTCTTCTGATGTATGTACTTCTTTTGATGTATGTGCCTCTACAGGGGCTATATCTTCATCAATTTTAAACTCGTCAGTTTTTGGCTCATCAAGAGTACTAATTTGTTTTGGATTTTTATCTTCTTCTGGAATAGGCACTTCTTGTGTCCTTTTCTTTCGGGGATTTTTATCTTTAGCACCAACAGGACGACCACGCTTCAAGCGTGCCTTTAATGTACTATCATATTGACCTTCAGGGACATCAATCCGTGCTGGAGTATTTACAGCCAGTATATGAGATTTTGTTACTTTCTTTATGTCAGTAAAGGCATCCGGTAATTGATTTGCTATACTTTGCTAATGGATGATCCTTTGAACTTCACGTTCACTTTGATTTGTATGTGGATCCAAATGAGACAATGATGATGCATTCCATGTAATTTCACGCCGTTCTTCAAGAATCGGCACCTTTTCTCCCCCTAACGGCGGGAAAACTGTCTCATCAAAATGGCAATCCGCAAAGCGTGCGGTAAACATATCACCCGTCAGGGGTTCAAGATATCTAATTATGGATGGAGAATCAAACCCAATGTAAATTCCAAGATGTCTTTGAGGGCCCATCTTAGTTCGCTTTGGTGGAGAAATGGGAACATAAACAGCACAACCAAATATTTTTAAATGAGAAATATTAGGTTGTTGGCCCAAAACAAGTTGTAATGGAGAATATTGATGATAAGCAGTTGGTCGGATGCGAACCAAAGATGCAGCATGCAATATAGCATGTCCCCAAGCAGAAGTAGGTAATTTCGACCTTAAAAGTAAAGGCCGAGCAATCATTTGAAGGCGTTTGATAAAGGACTCTGCTAATCCATTTTGAGTATGTACATGTGCAACTGGATGTTCAACACCAATGCCAATGGACATGCAATAATCATCAAATGATTGAGATGTAAACTCACAAGCATTATCAAGACGAATTGTCTTAATTGGATAGTCAGGAAATTGTGCCCTCAATTTCATTATTTGAGCAAGAAGCTTAGCAAATGCAATAGAACGAGTAGAAAGTAGGCAAACATGTGACCATCTTGATGATGCGTCTATTAAAACCATAAAATAACGAAATGGCCCACATGGTGGATGAATAGGTCCACATATATCCCCTTGGACTCGTTGTAAAAACGTTGGAGATTCACTAACAACTTTCAAGGGAGAAGGTTTAATAACCAATTTTCCTTGTGAGCATGCCTGACATGGACAATCACTAGATAAAAGAATCCTCTGGTTCTTTAATGGATGACCATGTGAATTTTCTATTATTCGACGCATCATTGTTGACCCCGGATAGCCAAGTCGGTCATGCCAAAGCATAAAAAGCTTTGGATCACTGAACTTCTGGTTCATTATGATATTTGATTCTATTGCACTTATAGTTGTATAATACAAGCAAGATGAGAAAGCTGGAAGTTTTTCAACTACATGCTTCTGGCATGAAACAATAGAAGTAATTAACATATATTCTATATTCCCCTAATTTGTAGTTTCAATATGAAACCCATTAAGGCATATATCCTTAAAACTAATCAGATTTCTTCTGGATCTGACAGAATATAAAGCCTCTTTGATATAAATATGTGTTCCTCCAGGTAATATTATATTTGCTCTTCCAGAGCCTTCGATAAGCTTTGCACTACCTGAAATTGTATTCACATTAGTTTTTGCTACTCTTAAGTTTGAAAAATATTTCTTTTCCCGAAGGATTGTATGTGTTGTAGCATTGTCCACCAAACATACATCTCCATCATGCATCTTGGAATTGCTCAAAGCACTGACATTTTCCATGCTTCTTCATTTAAAGAAAAATACATATAATACCAATAGGAGTTGGTCCAAGTGGAAGGGGCTTGGATCCTTTAAACAAGAGGTCCTGGGTTCGATCCCAGGCGCTTGCGAATAGAGCAGACTTTGTTGGGAGAGGTCCCCGCTTTGCGTCCGACAGTACCTCGAGGGTTAGTCCCCGCAATCGCGCGGGGGATACCTTGGTTTTCACCAAAAAAAAATACATATAATAAGTTTATGAATAAATATAACAATAAAATAAAATAAAATTATGACAGATCCTTTTATTGAATTGAAAGCATTTCAAATGAAAAACTGAAACTTAAATCATTAGTTCATATCATTTTATTGAATTGAAATAAAGCAACATAATAGAGCAACACAAAATTAGTCAATATTGGGGTTCCCATCATTGGTATCATCATCACCATCCTTCATATTTTCATCACCAATATTGGTATTTCCATCACCATATGAATTGTCAAATGCCCCGCTTGGTTCCGCCAAGAAATCATACACATCCAAATGGGTGATATCCATTAGCTCAGGAAAATCATCAAAAATGTTGAAATCGATGAAGTTTGTTTCTTTCTCTTTTCCCTTTCCCTTAATTGATGCTTGATAAAGATTAACCAAGTGTTTCGCCGTACGACAGGTACGAGACCAATGCCCTTTCACGCCACACCTATAGCAAGCCTCATCACTTTTCTTTTCAGAATTAATCTGCACACCTTTCCCTTTTCCTTGTTTTTCTTCATTGTTATTCCACTTCTTGTGGTATGGTGCATTTTTCTTATTTGAGGCATGATTGTGACCACCTCGGTTTCGAAAATTATAATGACCATGACCACGGCCACGGCCATAATTGCTTGCATTCGCTTTAGGGAATGATGCATTTGCTTCTGGAAATGGCTTTGAGCCAGTTGGGTGGGAATGATGGTTTTTCATCAAAAGCTCATTGTTTTGTTCAGCAACAAGGAGACATGAAATCAGTTGGGAATATTTTGTAAACCCCTTTTCTCGGTATTGCTGCTACAGGAGCATGTTTGATGCATGAAAAGTTGTGAATGTTTTCTCCAACATATCTTCATCAGTAACCGTGTCTCCACACAACCTCAATTTAGAGACAGTTTTGAACATTGCTGAGTTGTACTCATTCACTGTTTTGAAATCCTGCAGGCGCAGGTGCATCCAATCATAACGAACCTTTGGAAGAATTATACTCTTCTGATGGTCATATATTTCTTCCAAATTTTTCCATAGGATAGCAGGGTCCTTCACCCCAAGGTATTCAGATTTCAACCCTTCATGAAGGTGATGGTGGAGGAAAATCATAGCTTTCGAGCGATCCTGCAGGGATGCTTCATTTCCTTCCTTGATGGTATTTCCAAGATCCTTTGCATTCAAATGAATTTCAGCATCAAGGATCCATGTCAAATAGTTCTTGCCAGAAATGTCAAGTGCAACAAACTCAAGCTTCGTGAGATTCAACATTGTTGAATACGTCTAAGAAACAAAAATCAAATATTTCAGAATTAATTGTAAACATGAAAAATTTAGATATGCCTCAATAACAAAAATGATCATAAAAAAAAAATTAAATAAATGAACATATGCATAATTAGTCACTCAAAGCTACAGGTTTGAGTTCTATACATTTAGGGCTTCAGGCTCTAAAATAATTATATAACTTAGAACTTCGGGTTCTAGAATTATTGGATTTCTTTGATTTAAAACTTCAGGTTTAAATCATTAGGGTGTGAACTTCGGGTTCTAATGTATAAATAAAATCATTCTTTATAAAAGTGCAATCGTTTATTTATATATGATAATAAATAAAAGCATATGCATGTTATAGTGTATATTAAATAAACAAATGAAGACCTTGCACAATTGGTTAGAAAAAAAAACTGAGAACATGGTAGAACCAAACTTTGAGTCATAGCATCCTTCTGTATTATAGTTAATCAACATGTGTGGGACTATGTCTCAAAGAAACTTGGTTAGCGAAACAAAAACAAACTTATAGCATCAATCGAAATAAAATAAGAAATTAGATAAGAAAATTATACCAAGTCCAAGCCAAGATCCTCAACTGGTAATAGAGTCGTGCTGATAACGTGTTGTAAAAGTAAATAGAGAAAGTATATGAAGGTAAGAGTAGTTCTCAATAGCTTAATACTCAAGTGTCTTATTCATCTTTAGTGCCTACTATTTATAGGTATAGGAAATACATCACCATCTACCCACCTTAGTAGTAGGTTACAAAACATAATAACCAATGATAAATAGGGTATTTAGTGCATAGGTTACAACCCTATAATGATAGGTATAATGATGGGTATAATGGAGGAAATACAATGCACTTATGGTGGGCATCCATAACCTTTGGGGTTACAAGTACTTTGTGTTTAATTTTGTTTCTCCATATTTGAGCTAACCTCACTTATCATCCTCTTTTATGTTTAACAAATAAGATTGCATCCATGCGGAATAGATGATTATATTGCCAAACTGGATCACCAATTAGGCATGAACCAACATGATTAATGATCAAAGTTCAAACTTTAGCAATATAAACATCTTATGTTATCAAATAATTTCGAAGGCGCAACATTTGCCTACATATCATGTCACTAGGTGTCCTAATTTATTATAGTGATTTTGGTATACAGATTTCAAAACTTATTTTGTTTTGTTTCAAAACATTTTTCTTTTCTTTTTTTCTCTCCCGTAAAACATTTTCTAATTTGAAACTAGCAAATGCTTATAACAATGAAAATTGTATGATAATTTAGCGTTCGAACTTAGAACCTCTTTCACCGTATGTAAGACAAATATCATTAATTCAAAAGTTAGTTATTATTAAGAGAAATCATTTTGCCCACCGTTGCCTTTAAATTTGAAATATACCCTTATCAGTTTTAACAATTTAATACTAAACTCAAAAATTGAAGATAACATCAATTACAATAATCTAATATTATTTATTTGATTATGGGCCAAATAAATATATATTTTGCTTTGTTTACGAATGTGGGCCGAACCATACCGATCCAGAAGCTCAAACTCTAACGAAAGCTTCAGAACCTTGAAGCTAGCTAAGAAGTTGATAAAAGCCCAACCCAAAATCCCCGACTACTCCCAAATTAGACCTGGCGTCAGTGTTCAGCAAATTTGACTCCCTCAAAAGCCAGAAGGCTGGGAGGCTTTTCGAGCTCCAAACAATGGCGATAGCAGACGCTTTAGGTCAAGGTACATCATCTGTAATTGTCTTAATGATGCATATGTACAAATTTGAGTGTCTGCATTTATTTTTTGCTTGCGTATGTACGCGTTGTGGGTTTTGTGGGGGTTTAGCTGTATCTGGCTCTTTGGTTCATGAGAAAGCAAAACAAGGGGTTTAGGATGAACATTTCCCTTTTGGGTGTTTTTATATAAAATTAAAAAATTAAGTTACAGGAGGAAAATTTCTGCTTGAGGTGGTGTTATGTGTGAATATGCTTAATGTTTGTTTATGTGTTCATATTCTAGAAAGTTAGAACTTAAACGAATAAATAAAAAGTTACATGGAAGTATATTATTAGAAATGCAAAAGTAAAAGTTTCCCAATCAAATTTTCAACTTGCCAGTAGAGAGCAATTGCAGGTGATAAATGACCAAAATTAGTGATGAATCAAAAAGCAGGGTTTGAAAAATCAATGAACTGAAAGAATACTCCATACCCAAATAACTTTTTTGGGTCCAAAGTCCAGTCATAACTTTAATCTTATAATTAAATGTTACGAAAATGTGGAATGGCAAGTTAGGGTTGTAGTCTAAAGCAATGTTTTCAAAGGCGAGGCGTATAGGTGAGGCGTTTTTAGTAGCGCTATGCAAGCCGTAAGCCTTGAAGCGTTGAGGCGTAAGCCTTTTGGATATTAATTTATTTTAATAAGAAAAATTTATAAATAATACAATACAATTAAATTGTACAACTAATTCTTATTGAACCATAGCAATCTTTTAAATATAAGTACTAATTGTCTTTCAAAGCATAATAATCAATCCCAAAACATAAAATATTTATTTAACATCAAAACAAAAACATAATTCACTCATCCCACTCCTGAACACTAATATCATTCAAACTAGCATCACTATCATATTGATCAACTGTATCAATATGAAAAGGATATTTTCCACTATCAAATGTTGAAGGATCTATCTCATCATCTTCATCCATAAGCATCGCTCTTAAGGACTTGCTTTTGACTTTCCTCTTACCTATACATATGAACAATGAATTAAAATTTAGTTGTAATGAATTAAACACTAATTGTAACTTTCACTCCATGATTTACTTTCCATACTTACTTGAGGTTTCACCATCTTTTCTCTTTTTTGAAGTTAACGAGGAAAGAAGAACATCATCATCAAGAATAAGATCATCATCAATAATAGGATCTTGAGTTCTAGAATGGACAATAGGCTCTTGAGTCCTAACATGAATATTCCCTTGCTCTTGAGTCCTAGGATCAACAATAGGCTCCACAGAAATAGGCACTCGAGTATGTAGATCAGTTTCATAAGGTTACCGTATTATACTTCACATATACTAGAGCATTGAGCTTTTGATGTTCAAGTCTATTTCTTTTCTTTGTATGAATCTAAAATGAATATAAACATACAAATTAGATTTAGAAGGATCAAAATTTGAACAATAAAATCAATGCAGATGCACTACAAGTAAGGCTAAGGACCCGAATAGCAAATTTTAACCGAAGAACTTTACCTGCTCAAATGTGCTCCAATTCCTCTCACACCCAGATGCACTACAAGTAAGGCTAAGGACCCGAATAGCAAATTTTGTCAACTCAGGTGTGTCCCTTCCAAAACGCTTCCACCAATTTGCTAAAAAAAACAAAACAAATCCATCTAATTAAGTTAAACATTTATTTCAAGTGTTCATTATACTTGAAAGAAAATGAAAAAGTAAAGATTATAACCTGGAGTTCGTAGTTTCCTTGAATTCACAACGAGACGACCTCCAAACTCTCATTTTGCCTCATCATACAAGTCCAATTGGATATCAGCAACCATACGATCCTCAAAAGACAACATCCTACTCATACAATCTTCCAATCCCTTCCTCACTTCTTCAGCATTAGAAAAGGTTTCTTCATAACGCAATTGAGGGTTCAAATAATAACCAGCAGCATGTAAAGGTTGATGAAGTTGTGGGCCCCATCTTTCGTCTATTCTTCTCCAAATTGGTTTATACCTTCTTTCAACTTTTCCACAATTAAAAGCAATCTTCTCTTTTGCAACATCCATTAACTCATAAATAAATCCCATAGCGGGTCTCTCCTCTGAATCAACTTCTCTCAAAACAGATACTAATAGAGTAACACTTTTGATGCAAAAAGCAACATGAGACCAAAAATTAACATCATATAGTATAGTTGAGCGAGCCCTAATACTTTCATTATGTTGGACAAATGGTCCATTGTGCCATTCTCTAGAAGAAAACATAGCCTGAAGAGGTTGCTTTTGCTTATAGATGCTTTGAAGAGTAAGATAAGAAGTGACAAACCGTGTGATTGCAGGGCGAATTATCTCTTTGTTTTTCGTGAAAGATCTCATCAAAGCAAGAACCCATGTATGCCCATAAATAAACTTCACTACTTGCTTGGCTAGTCTAATTGTATCTTCAAAAACTTTCATTTTGCTAATATCTTCTAACATCAAATCAATGCAGTGGGCAGCACAAGGAGTCCACCATAACTTCTTCCTCTTCTCCATAAGTTTCACTCCAACATTCTTATAATTAGAAGCATTATCTGTTATTACTTGAATCACATGCTCCTCCCCAACTTCTTTGACAACATCATCTAAATATTTGAACAGTAACGTTCCATTTTTTATGGAATCAGATGCATCAATAGATTTTAAAAACCAAGTACCTGCAGGGCTATTCACAAGAAAGTTTATTAGCACTCTATTTTTACCATCAGTCCAACCATCAGACATAATAGTACATCCATACTCTGCCCAAGCTGTCACATCCCGGATCGGCTCTGCCGTAGCACGATATTGTCCGCTTTGGGCCCCCCCTCTCTGGCCCTCACGGTTTTGTTTCTGGGAGCTCACGACCAACTTCCCAGTGGGTCACCCATCCTGGGATTGCTCTCGCCCCCAACTCGCTTAACTTCGGAGTTCCTACTACTCCGAAGCCAGTGAGCTCCTAAAAGGCCTCGTGCTATATGGATGCGGGTGTGTACATTTAAGGCACATCACCCACTCTCCGTTGGTTGATGTGGGATCTCACAATCCACCCCCCTTAAGGGCCCGACGTCCTCGTCGGCACACTCGCACCACACGGCAGAGTGGCTCTGATACCAAATTGTCACATCCCGGATCGGCTCCGCC
>NW_018921335.1:40928-73285 GCF_002207925.1 Prunus avium
AAAAAAAAAAGAGAGAAAGAAACGGGCTGGGAAGGAGAGGAAGAAGAAAAGGAGAAAAAAGAGAAGAAAAAAAAAAGAAGAAGAAGAGATAAGATAGTTTTAGCAATCTTTAATTAAAATTAAATATTAGAATTTTATTTTTTTAATTAAAATTAAATATTAAAATAATTATTTTTTAGTCCGACACAACACCAAACATAGGTCTTCACTATTTTTACAATCCAGCTTCTTAGTCCGACGCAGCACCAAACGTAGGTCAGGACTTAATCCAGCTTAGGCCAATCCAAGTTAATCCGAGACAGTCCTAGGATTTAGTCCAGTCCATGATAGTCCGCCGTGCCAAACGACCCCTAAAGGGATAGCATGTTTACAATAAAGGGAAGGAAAAAAAAAAAAAAAAACAGAAACTAGTTCAAAACACTACGTCGTTTCACTTTTAAGTTTTTTTATAAAACACTTCAATCGAAACGACGTCGTTTCGTTACAATAACCTAAAATAAAATAAAAACTGAGTCGTCTTCCTCGCGAATTCCTCTTCCTCGCAGCGCCGCAGCCAAATTGCAGACGCTCAAAATTTCTTCCGGTTCAGAACAAGCGCGCCTTGCTCCGCCTCGCTACGCCTTGCAACGCCTCCTTACGCCTTCCTCGCGCTAAACGTGCAACTCGCTAAACAGTCGACCACCTCGGGCGTTTTCCTGCCGCCTCGCTCCGACGCGCGCTCCGAAGCGCGCGAAGGCATGCCTTTGAAAACACTGGTCTAAAGTCATAGAGTACTATTCTAATCACACCTTATTATTGATATAATTACTTTGAACTCAAATCGTATGTCCCACCAGAATTCTTTGAGCCATTGATGGGTTTCTGTGATGGGCTGAGTGTTTCCATTATGAATGAATGATCTGTTTTTGTATCCGTTATGATTGAATTCTCTGTTTTGGTATCTGTGATTGAATGATTGGTTTTTGCTTCCATTATGCAGTTTATGATTATTTCATATTGAATTTGGTGGTGATTGCTTGATAAGCTTGAAGGATTTGCTTCTCATATGCAGTTTATTATCTGTTTTATATACATGGAAGAAGGATAACTTTTCAATGTCAAATTGCTTATTTTTATTGTAGATATTTGAGTTTACAAACAAACTGTGCATTCAATTCCCTGAAGGATTGTTGTATATTATTTGCAAATTGCATTCATCTCATTTTTGTGCTTCTCTCTACAGCTTTTCCTTGTACTGAATCATGAATATTAGAGTAGGAGGACAGTGTTGGTTTTGAAAGATAACTGAATGAATGCATGGATTGGAGGGACGCAACCTTTTTGTATATCTAATTTCCGAATGTATAATTTTGTTGTGCAGGGATTTGAAGATTAAGTTCAAATGTAAAGCTCATGATTGTGGAGAAGAACAAGTTTCAAGGAAAGGCATTGTCCCTGTCATACACAAAGACCGCCATTACTGCAATTAAGGAGAAGTTCAGTTCAGAGCAGTTGGAAAGGTTTAAGGGGAGTTGTTTTGGTCATCTATTACTCATTCGAAAAAATGACACCACAAAACCTCCTGGTCCTTCCTCTTTCAACCCCTAAATTAAGCATCGGATGCCCAATACTGGACGGCTGCTTGGGTGGCGGCATACCCTGCAACTCCATAACAGAATTGGTGGGGGAGAGCGGTTCTGGAAAGACGCAAGTTTGTCTCCAACTAACAGTAAGAGCTCAGCTCCCACCCTCACATGGTGGACTAGGAGGGTCCTCCCTCTACATACACACAGAATTCAGCTTCCCATTTCGTCGACTGCAGCAACTAGCCAACCATTATCAGGCATCACACCCTAACTTGATAGGGTTGAACCCATTGGAAGACATATATGTTCATGCCGTTCATGATGCACAACAAATGGTCCATGTGCTTCGAGACATAGAAGCATTTATGGGCATTGGTCACACCCGGTTACCTGTAAAGCTCATTGTCATTGATTCCATTGCTGCACTGTTTGGGTCACAATATGACCGAACACCCGCTGATTTGAAACGCAGATCTGAAATGTTTTTCAAGGTTTCCGGGAAATTAAAGGCTTTGGCAAATAAGTTTGGGGTGGCTGTGGTTTTGACCAACCAGGTGGTGGATTTCATTGGGTCAGCTGATGGAATAGATGGGGTGAGATTGGGAAACTTGGAGTGCTTACATACATCAGCCAGACGAGTTAGTCCAGCTTTGGGACTGGCTTGGGCACATTGCGTCAATTCAAGGGTGTTCTTGTCAAGGCATGAGGAATCTGTTGGGGTTAACAGTCCTTATGCACATTCAACAAGTATATCCAGTCAAACACGAAGGAGACTTACTGTTGTTTTTGCCCCACATTTGGCCCCTGCATCGTCTCAATTTGTAATCACAAAAGAAGGTGTAGTTGGAGTATCGACGGTATTTGGCTAATAATTGCATTGCGAGGACTTGTGTTGGGGATAAAATATATGGAAAATAATGAGCTGTTCCAAATCTCCTGCCTTCCCTACACAGAGCACACAACCCAAGAAAATCTAGCACTCCCACCAACTCCATCTCAAGATGGTCGTGATCTCAGTTGCAGGCCAAAATCTGGGCAGAAGCACAAGGCATCAATACCTTCATCCAATATCACTTTTGGTGAAATTGATGATGAAAACCCAAAGGGCAATAAGAAGATCATGCATAGAGATATTGAACGGCAAAGAAGACAAGAAATGGCCACCCTTTATGCATCTCTTCGATCACAACTCCCCCTCGAATATCTCAAGGTACGGTAGCTAGCTAGTTAATTTTCTCAAATAATGTGTTAAATTTCGAGATATATATACAACTGTTAATCAACACTGTGTACTGAATTCGGACATAGTCCGACTAATCAACGGTCTTGATACACAATCTAGTAACATAACATGTCACCATGACGGTTAGAATCATTGGCAACTGTCTTCAACTTTAGTTAGGGATTTAATTTGCCACTTTTCTTTTCTTGGCTACTTAAATATCTTTACTGCAAGGGGGTTTATAGCTCAAGTGGCTCACGCACTTTAGATCTTCTGGTTTTGCTACTTAAATATCTTTACTGCAAGGGGGTTTATAGCTCAAGTGGCTCACGCACTTTAGATCTTCTGTTTTTGAGTCCCCCTCCTTTATAATATTGCTTGTGTAAAAAGTATCTTTTTTATCAACCATGGCTAATGTTCTCTTAGAAGAGTACTTATGCTACCAGACAAACACTTATATTGTCAGATTGCAAATTTCGACTACCATTGCAAAGCAAAGTAGTCTGACAAGAGAACATTTCTCCATCAATACCTCATATTTGGTGTGTAAATACACAGGTGAGTGATGGGAGAAGCATTGATACGTCTGAGCTCCAACAGAGATTGACAAAAACTTATGATCAGCCAGCTGACTTCAAATAAGGTGCTGGGAGAACTGATATCCTTTGTAAAAGTTTGGTGTGATGAATTTATATACCTGTAGATATTCGACCTTCCAGGCACTTAATGTGGCCTGGTATTGAAATGTGGCTGAGAGTTTTGCAAAAGCTGTTGAATATAACATGTCCCTGTATATATGTGAAATTTGTGTTTTATTAAGGTTTTTTGGTTTTGAGATTGGAAACTGTAACTTTCTTGATGGTATCAGTTTCTTTCTTTCAGCTCCATGATCAATCATACCATCATGTTCTCTCGTTATATCACAAGTATATTTAAGGTAACTTGTCCCATACATATATATAATTTCTTAATTGTTTGCTCATCATTTGTGCGCTTTAAATCGGTTATGAGATGAGGAAAGCTTTGTGTTTTTTGGTTGTCCAGTTATAATTTGTGTAAATTATATTCATCATTCAGCTCTTTCTTCCTTATTGTTACATATGCTAGCATATATGGTATTACAATACAAAAAACACTTATATAATAATTATAACGAAAAAAGAGCTCGAAAGGATATACTCATCGATCGTTGAGGAAAGAATGAAAACAGTTTTCTGAGTTTTGAAACAGATCTCTAAAAGAAAACTATCAGTTGGGTTAATTTTGTTTAGCAATATTTATTACTGCATATGATGTTTTGATGGAATATATTATTACACATCACATACTTTTCAGTAATTGTCCATATATTATGAAAAGAATTGGAAAACTCCATGTTCATTGTTCTATCTGAAGTAAAAAAAATTGGGATAGTTCTGTGAGAATCTCGCGAGGTAAAAAATTATGAAGGAAAAAAGTCACATGGAAATATATTATTCGAAATGCAAAAATTACAAATTGGATGATTATGATTACATATTCAAATTGGTTGCAGGTGATAAATGACAAAAATGAGTTAGGTTAAACGTCAGTCAAAAAGCAGGGCTTGGACAATGAATAGAGAGAAAGAATACTCCATTGACGCAAAGAACTTTTTGGAAAGTCCACTCAAAACTTTAAATGTTATAACAATTTGGAATGGTAAGTACGGGTTGTAATATAAAGTTTAATCATACCTTTATGATTTACATAATTACTTTGAACTCAAATCGTCTGCCCCGCCAGAATTTGGTTGAGACGATGCCATAGACTGGTGGTTAAATTCAAAAACCGCCCTCATATATAACTAGGAGATTGGACTTTATGGTTGATATTGGCCTTGATTTTGGCTACGTAAGTTTTGGATGGATTTCTGTCCCATCATGGGATATCCATACAGTAATCTATATGCGCGTGAACGACTGTCCTCAACTTTGCTCTTTAATTTTTGTCGTACATGATATTATTCTTTTGGCCGCATCAAGAGCTAGTTAGAAACGTAATATGTTGTGTAATTAGAATATGCCACTCTTTTCGCCACATCAAGAACTAGTTAGAAACATAGTATGTTGTGTCATTAGAATATGCCAGGGGACGTCCATAAATTTCTAAACTCTGAACAAATTTGTGTCCATTTATTTATTTATTTAGTATGAAAATTGTGTCAATTTTATTAACTCACTTAATATCCAGTAAATTCGTTTAGGGTCCATTATGATAGATTTTATAATAAAGCTAAATTAGATTAAAAACTATATAAATACACTTGGGTAAAATGTATTCGAAATAGAATTGAAACAGTGTATTTAAAATACAACAAATCATTGGACTATGTAATATAATCTTAATTTTCTAATATAAATCATTGGATCATGTGTGCCTCTAATGGAGTATGGGTAAGTGGTACATTTTCTTTAAAAAAATTGAGGAAGAAATTGTTCTCATTAGTTAAGAAAGAAAAAAAAAAGACCTTTTTATCTTTCCAAAATATTAAAATGGATTGCATTATGGTTGCCTTGGTGCAATCTCATTTGTAAATTTTCCAGCTTAATAAACAATATGAAGCACTTATATATACCAAACTTGAAGATGAGATCTGGCCTAGAAATAAGAAAAATGAGACCACCCATATAATGAGATATGGACTAGAAATAGCCATTAATCACAGGAACAAGGGAAATAAAATAAATATTATTCAACAAAGCAGGTAGACAGTAGCTAGAAGAGCAGACATCATGACAACCAAGATATATCATCCAAACTAGGCCATAAATTGGCTTCATAAATATCATAATTTCACAACAATATGATAACTAATATAAGCAGCTTCACTTGTTGAGCAGAGCCTCTTGACTCTTCCTGAACAACTTGTGCTGAATATGCTCAGCAAAAGTTCTTGGTGGGAAGATTGGCGGCTCAGTCTCCGACACAGTTTCCGGGAGCGGCTTAAGGATGATCTTCTCCTTTGGTGGCTCACAGAAAACTGCCCATGAAATCCTCACCTTCTCCTTGTTCACCATTCCTCTGTGAAGAATGCTTTTGTACTTACCATTGCTCAAAATCTCAATGGTGTCCCCAATATGCATGACAATGGAATTTGGAACACACTTGGCAGTGACCCACTTGCCTTCATAGAAAAGCTGCAGGCCAGGAACCATGTTGTGGAGTATGAAGGTGAGTGCACTGACATCAGTGTGAGCTTCAACACCAAGTGCAAGCTCTGGCTGAGGGCAAACTGGGTAGTAGTTGATTTTCATTTGCAAGAGAAGCTCCTCAAGCCCCCCAACTTCCTTCTCCAGCCTCCCTTCTTCCAATCCCAACCCAAGTGACAGCACGCGCAGTACCTTGGTTGCTAGCGCCCTCAGTTCCTTAGCATACTCGGCGGTAGCCTCACTGCAAAGGTATTAACTATCTATGTTAACAGAAATATTGAGGGTCTGAAAAAACAAAACTGTTGATAAGACAGAATATTGATATCTATGAAAAGAAAGTTATGTAAACAATTGATAATTCTTTAAAGAATGTTGTGTTATTTTCTAGGATATGTTCAAAATTTTCATTCAATTAAGAATGATAAGAATTTTTTTTTCCCTTGAGTACTTACATGTAATCAGCAGGTGTTTGAGGCCAAATGGACAAGTCACGCTTGTCCTCAGGGAATATAAGGTGGAAGAAATAGTCCTCCCACTCAAGCTGCCCAGAAGCATTGTTTGCAAGCTTGCTTCCATAGCCTTGAATTTTACCAGAGGCCTGGTCATTGGCATACTTCTCCTTTTGCTCAATGGGAAGATCGAAAAAGGCCTTCCCGGCCTTCCTAACCCGGTCCATGAGCTCATCGGAGATGCCATGGTTCACAAGGTGCATGACACCCCAGTCCACTGCTGCCTTGTTCAACTCCTCCCTGCATCTCTCTCTCACCTTTTCGTTCTCAGAGTCTATCTCCTTCAAATCAATGGTGGGAACTTGAGGCCCATCAGTGCTCTTCTCCTGTTCGAAGATGTCACCAATGTTTATGAGCTCTTCCTTGGGTCTGATGTACTCCTTTGGGATTGTTGCAATTCCACTGCTGGCCAAGGTCTCAACTCTTGAGTTAACTGAATCAGAGCTCACCATTTTGGCAGCCGGCTCTTCGTAAGCTCTGAACTCTTGGCTAGCTTTCTTTAATAGCTTTTTTACACTAAAAGTGCAGGCCTATGCTCTTTTCTTATGGTGGATTGATGAAGCAATGGTTTAATGGTGTATTGGTAATGTTGCTTTTATAGTAGTGTAGCCAAATTAGTAGTTGGAGGTGCTTATATTTCAAGGGGAACTTCTTGCCAACCAGAGAGAGAGTGGAGAATGTGTTTGTGTTGAATTTGTGTGATTTTGGGTCTGTTGTCCATGTGACACTTCTCACCCACCGGACTTCTCATACAAGGAAGGTTTGACTGGCAAGTGAGCATGCATGGGATTTAAGCTACAACCATATCCGTCCTTTCAGAGTTTCAGACAGTGCCAGCTACAAGACTTCTGTTCTTCATTGCCTAACTATAGCATTTAAATGCATTGTTCTAGAAACTAATTAGTTTTATATTTTTACTCTAAAAACTAATAATTAATCACACATTTGGCTACCCTAAACAAAGAGGCCCCTAAGCACGGTAGATAGATTAAGGGCTACACCTACATGTTTATTAGTTGCATTCCAATTTATGCCTGAGCATATGTAGCATTAGAACCACTTCCAATTATACCTTATTTCACTGGACTAATAATCCAAACTCTCTATTTTATTTTCTGTAGAGATGTTATCGGGGAGGGGAGAATCGAGTACACGATCAATCTCAAGTGTAAATACTTTTATCCATTTGAGCTACAAGCATTTTGCTAATATTTCAAACTTTGAGCCCAAGTTACCCTAATGATTTATTTGGTTTCATAAATCCACGTTCTTTGTATTCAATAGAAAAGGGCAAGAGTTAGACTCTTGTCATAAGCCGTGTTTATTTTTTCTGCCACTAGAGCTATAAGTCCGTACAAGTAACGTTGTGATCTCGAATTTATTGCTTCTTTGACTTTTTCATGTTTAATATATTTAATTTTAAAGAGTTATAAGTCGGTTGTATCAATAGCTAGAAAGTTCCTTCCTCATCCACACTACGGGCCTGAATTGGTGCCACAAATCAGCGGGCGTTGAGGTTCCATTCTCATAAAACCACCATATATCGCTTGTTTTGTTGAGCACGTTTTTCCTACCTACCAGTAAGCAAACAAGGTTCAACAAGACCAAACAGAGGCAAGCTAGCTTGTTTTGTTGGTGACATTTGGATACAGAGGAATTCTAGCAACCTTGTCTCTAACTTTTTCTTTTGGACCTGCCCGTTTTTTCTAATGACATGTGTCACTTTACTTACACTTCAAACAATATCATTAATACTCGAGACAAGCTAGCTTTTGTTTTCCTAATTTACCCTTATTAAATGTATTAACCTTTATGTTTCTTTCAATTTATCAATTTTTTTTTACAACTTTCTTATCATCTCGTTAAAAATTAAATAAGAAAAAAAAACATCAGTTTTTTAAAAGAGCGTAAAAATCAAACTTACAATCAATCCAATTGCCGTAGGATTAGTCTTTTAACAGAAATTTTTTATTTTAAAAAAAATATTCAGCAGGAAACAACCTAAAAATTTATCCCAGGTGGCGGAAATGGATGGGATGGTAAAAAAAATTCTTGGAACACCTACATCATTCCAACGATTTGAACATCAACATACATTCAAGACCCAGGCATGTTCATGCATGTTTGTTTCCACGTGAATTTGAATTTTTCACCACACACGTGATTCTTCATCAATATATGATATATCACTTTTAAATTAATTTTTTAACAAGGTAATAAGAAAATTGTAAAAAAATTAAAAGATAAATTGAAGGAAATATGAAAGTCAATATATTTAAGGGGCCCTATATTTAATAAGGGTAAGTTTGGAAAACAAAAGTTAGCTTGTCTCAAGTATTGATGACGTTGTTTTAAGTGTATAGAAAATGACGCATGTCATTAGAAAAAGGGAGAAAATCCAAAAGAGAATGTTAGAAAGAAGGTTGTTAGCATTCCTCCTTTTTTTTTTTGTCTGAACCACGAGGTGGTCCTGGATGGGCCCCAACTATGAGTGACACTTTTAAGCCTTAACCACAATCCAGACTAATCCCCGCTCACATCGGGTCGTCCCGTAAAGAGTAAAGTGCTGGCCAAAGTGATGACTCCATACGAGAGCAGGGATCAAACCCCTGACCTCTTTTAAGGAATGAAAGTGCCGAACCACACACATCAACCACCTTGATTGTTAGCATTCCCCTTTGGGTACATTACCTCTTTTGACAATTCTAATAAAGCAGAGACACTGGCACTGGACCGAACGATAATTAACCTATTTGATGTAATGTTGCTTGTTAGGTTGGTCTAATTCTCTTTTAGGTGGTTTTGAGTTAGATGGAGAAGTCTCCCGAAGATGTTTATGATTTCTATTTTCTTTGATTCTTGGATTTGGGGTCTGGAGGGAAGACTCGGGAGAAGTCTCTTGAAGGCAAGTTGGTTGATTTGGCACCTCGTGTGTGTCAACTACGCAACTTTCAGTCAGTCTACCTGCCTATATCTTCGTTACTTTCTTCCAAATCTTTTCCACTTTGTTTTTTTTAGCCTTTTGTCTTTCTTGCAAGTTATAATTGTCTCATTGTCTTCAAAATATTATTGTTTATAAGAACTTGTTAATTAGAATTGTATATCTTATGCTATTAAACTATACTCTTTGAATTACAATCAAATAAAAATTCATTTAATTAATGATTTGAGTCGATAATGTAGCATCATATCATGCTAGACTGGGGTTAATAGTTCAAATGGTTAAGAACAGTCGTCGTGGCACTGTTTGTGATGGATGATGGGAGTAGAGTGGCCATAAATTTTCTACACATCTATGAATTGTTTACTCATAGAATACAAGTCAACATAGGAGGGGTAGTTGCAAGCTAATTTGTAGGGTGTGCATCAAACAAAACTAGGAACTGATAAGAGGTTACTTGGGCGAAATCTATGGGCAACTCCATTGTTTATATTATTATTATAATGTGTTTTGATTCGGTCGCTTGCTGCAAAGACGGTTTATGTATTAAATATGACTATATATGACGCTTTTTAAAAAAATTTAAATTATTTAAATAGTCTCACGTCCTAATACATGAAAATGCTTCTCAGTTGTGCCCTTGAGCTGTTATTATTATTATTATTATTTAAATTGGCATTATTTCTTCCAACTATTCCCTATTTTTTCCACCCTCCTGAATTTTAAAAATATCAACTTGTTTAAACCTCCTCCACTCCACCACAGGCAACGTTATGGACAGTACGAACAACACTAATTTCCGCTTGTCTGTCATATTAGACTCTTTTTTTTCATAATGGGCAGGTGGAGGAATCCATTCTCCAAGGAAGGCGGGGATTGATTGAAATATTATGGATATGAAGGCGAGAATTGGGGTAAAATGCTTAACAGGTATGGAGATGGGAATGACATACCCACCTGCGATTTGACCTATTATCATTCCTATAAATATGTGATACTATTGAACGATGAAAAAACACTATGAGCACAAGATTTGTATCAATTTAATGGTATTTAAGTAAAAATCCAGATTATTTAGAAAATTATATTAATACATGTCAAAACTATATGTCCAAGATATGATCATCATTACAGGGGTACTAGCACCACCATCACACATCTTAATAATATATTTATATGAATTTTTATATAAATATATATAAAATCTAAACAGGGAGGGTGCGAGTAGAATACCATTCCCGCCCCTCCCCGAAGACCATACTCGAAAAATTCCCGAACTCGTCCCTCTATTTATTTTTTATCCTTCATACCCGACTAGAGGTGTCAAACATGCATTTAATTTATCGGGCCACGTCGTGCTGGCCCATTGAATAAAATCATTTATTCCAGCACGGCCCAAAACCTAAATCCACATTGAAACAGACTGTGCCCGTGCTCGGGCAGTGCCCGTACTCGGGCCCAAATACCAACCTATTTAATTTGAATTGTTTTTACTTGATTTTTTCTTTCCAACTTATGCTGAGGTACAAAAACTGTATTTTGGTCTTTGAGATATACTTCTAACAACATTTGTCAAACTCTATTGATTCTTAGAGCATCTCCAAGGGAGATGTCAAATACCAAACATCAAATTTAAATTTGATGGCTGACGTGGCAATTTGACATCTTACACAGCTTTACACTCCACCCGATATGTCAAATTAAATTATTATTTTATTACATTTTAGTGTTGATTTATTTTTAATTAAAAAGAATAGAAAATAATAAATAATAAAATATTCATTTCACATCTTGCTTTTGGGATGTCAAAAATAACATCTTAATCTTCAGCCTTCATTCCACATCAGCTTTGACACATCGGTTGGAGTGTGTGAAATATTATTTCTAGCTGTTAAATGTCTATATGGCACTTTTGACATATCGATTGGAGATGCTCTTACACTACTTACTGGCAGAAAAACAAAAAAAGTAAAAAATAACATGGGGTTTAGTAAAAGCAAAATGAAAAAGTCAAAAGCTTTTATTGTTTTTAATTTTCAAAATATTTTATCATTAGCTTTTATTGTATATCAATCATTTGACAGTTTTCACATGTTAGTCATTTCCCATGTCAAATCTGATACTTACGTTTTTTGGAATTAAAGCAATTACCACCATAATAACCAAATAAAACAAATTAATATTAATAGTCATTTTTCCGCAAAATTGGGAAAATTATCGAGTCCAACTAATCATCCTTCCAACCAAACAAACCTCCCCACACATGCAGTTAATCAAGCAAGAAGAATTCTGAATTCTCAGTCTCACACTCGTGCAAGGAAATTCACTATTATACTCAATATAAGAACTCAAATTATAAAAATACTCTATATGAAATAGACTTCATAAACACATCCAAAGCCCATTTACAACATAAGGCCATCCCCAATGGGGGCTTTAAAATGGGCTGCACCACCTTTGGGCTCTAATAAATAGCAATTTTTCGAAAAAAACCATCCCCAATGGTATAATTTTGGGGCTCTAAATGGTAGAGCCTAACCGGAGCTGAAGCTAAATCTGTATCTGTGTACCTAGTTGCAGCCCCTGAAACCCGGTGGGGACCACATTTGGAAAAAGCTGCCAGCCCAACAATTATTTGGAGCACTTGCCTTGCGACTCAACAGAGTCATACTCGCCCATTTTGATAGTTGCTGACTACTTTTTCTATTTTTTTAATCAATTGGCCAATTGCAACAAGCTTGTCTCATTGTTTTTTGTTTTTTTTGGGTAAAGTTAACTCAGGCTACGACCCTCAAGTTCTAAATGGCTAGGTTTATTTTTTTTTAACCATGTTTTCAAATTTTGTCCAATTTTTTATTTTTTTGGGTTGAAATGTTCACAAAAAAAACACTAACGTAAATAAGTTAACAAAAAACAAAAATAGCACCTAAATTAAATTATATCATAAAAAAAATATCAAATCCTTAATATAGAGCCCCGAATATAGAGTCTCTCATTGTGGGAGAGATGCCTTTAGAGCCCCAAATATTCCATCGGAGCTCTAAATGGGGCTCTATAAACCCTTTTTAGAGCCCCAACCATTGGGGATGGCCTAACAAAGAGACTTTTAACTTCTTATAAATTACATTTAATTTATCGGGCCACGTCGTGCTGGCCCATTGAATAAAATCATTTATTCCAGCACGGCCCAAAACCTAAATCCACATTGAAACAGACTGTGCCCGTGCTCGGGCAGTGCCCGTACTCGGGCCCAAATACCAACCTATTTAATTTGAATTGTTTTTACTTGATTTTTTCTTTCCAACTTATGCTGAGGTACAAAAACTGTATTTTGGTCTTTGAGATATACTTCTAACAACATTTGTCAAACTCTATTGATTCTTAGAGCATCTCCAAGGGAGATGTCAAATATCAAACATCAAATTTAAATTTGATGGCTGACGTGGCAATTTGACATCTTACACAGCTTTACACTCCACCCGATATGTCAAATTAAATTATTATTTTATTACATTTTAGTGTTGATTTATTTTTAATTAAAAAGAATAGAAAATAATAAATAATAAAATATTCATTTCACATCTTGCTTTTGGGATGTCAAAAATAACATCTTAATCTTCAGCCTTCATTCCACATCAGCTTTGACACATCGGTTGGAGTGTGTGAAATATTATTTCTAGCTGTTAAATGTCTATATGGCACTTTTGACATATCGATTGGAGATGCTCTTACACTACTTACTGGCAGAAAAACAAAAAAAGTAAAAAATAACATGGGGTTTAGTAAAAGCAAAATGAAAAAGTCAAAAGCTTTTATTGTTTTTAATTTTCAAAATATTTTATCATTAGCTTTTATTGTATATCAATCATTTGACAGTTTTCACATGTTAGTCATTTCCCATGTCAAATCTGATACTTACGTTTTTTGGAATTAAAGCAATTACCACCATAATAACCAAATAAAACAAATTAATATTAATAGTCATTTTTCCGCAAAATTGGGAAAATTATCGAGTCCAACTAATCATCCTTCCAACCAAACAAACCTCCCCACACATGCAGTTAATCAAGCAAGAAGAATTTTGAATTCTCAGTCTCACACTCGTGCAAGGAAATTCACTATTATACTCAATATAAGAACTCAAATTATAAAAATACTCTATATAAAATAGACTTCATAAACACATCCAAAGCCCATTTACAACATAACAAAGAGACTTTTAATTTCTTATAAATTACAAAACTGCAATCAATTTTTTAAAACAAACCCAACATCAAAACCTCATAAAAAAAACCCAAAATACTCAATAGGGTATCAAAGTAATTTAATAATCAAAATTAAATTCAATAGGGTCAGTTATCATTTTTTGGGTTTGTTTATAGAAATTAAATGATGTAAGGTTTATCTATATTATTAGTGCTAAAAATGGGTATATGATTAAATATCTCATCATTAATTTGGTACATATATGTTCTTCTCTTCTCTCCAAGACTAGTATTTGTCAATTTGGTAGTATATATAATTTAATTCAACTCAAACATGAAAAAGGAAAAAAACCCTATTCATGATTAAGAACATGGAAGACTATGTTTATAGTCTTCTTGAATTTGGTGCTTTGCTATTTGTAACTTTTTTGGGTTTTGTGGTACCAAACATATTTAGTAACATGTGCCGGGCCAATTCGGGTAAAGTTAACTCAGGCTACGACCCTCAAGTTCTAAATGGCTAGGTTTATTTTTTTTTAACCATGTTTTCAAATTTTGTCCAATTTTTTATTTTTTTGGGTTGAAATGTTCACAAAAAAAACACTAACGTAAATAAGTTAACAAAAAACAAAAATAGCACCTAAATTAAATTATATCATAAAAAAAATATCAAATCCTTAATATAGAGCCCCGAATATAGAGTCTCTCATTGTGGGAGAGATGCCTTTAGAGCCCCAAATATTCCATCGGAGCTCTAAATGGGGCTCTATAAACCCTTTTTAGAGCCCCAACCATTGGGGATGGCCTAACAAAGAGACTTTTAACTTCTTATAAATTACAAAATTGCAATTAATTTTTTAAAACAAACCCAACCTCAAAACCTCATTAAAAAAACCCAAAATACTCAATAGGGTATCAAAGTAATTTAATAATCAAAATTAAATTCAATAGGGTCAGTTATCATTTTTTGGGTTTGTTTATAGAAATTAAATGATGTGAGGTTTATCTATATTATTAGTGCTAAAAATGGGTATATGATTAAATATCTCATCATTAATTTGGTATATATATGTTCTTCTCTTCTCTCCAAGACTAGTATTTGTCAATTTGGTAGTATATATAATTTAATTCAACGCAAACATGAAAAAGGAAAAAAACCCTATTCATGATTAAGAACATGGAAGACTATGTTTATAGTCTTCTTGAATTTGGTGCTTTGCTATTTCTAACTTTTTTGGGTTTTGTGGTACCAAATATATTTAGTAACATGTGCCGGGCCAATTCTTAAATTCTTCCAAGTGGGCTGGGCCAAATTCGTACTTAAAAATGCCTTATGAGCGGACACAAATAATCCTAAAATTGATGAAAAAATTTAACAAATTTGACAGTAGAAGACAAATTGAACACTTAAAAAGATGGGAGTTTCACTAAAACCCCCAAAATGGGGGCTGAAATTATAAAAAAACCCAACACCCAAAACACTTTATAAACACACCCAAAACCCATCATTACACACACTCAAAACCCATTTATAAACACACCCAAAAAATATACAATTGTTGATTTTGGGTGTGTTTCTATGTTTAAATAGTGTTTGAGTTTTTTTATAAATACATGTCTAGGATTGAGTTTATTTATAAATTTGTATAAAAGGATTCGTGGCCTCATAACTAAATTAGGATTCATGACCAGACCAAAACAAAAACAATAAGATTATTGAAGCAAAATAGTAAGAATCACACAAATTCAGAAGGCATTGGCATTGGAAACATGCAAATAGCATGACAACAAACGCGTCACACACTGAAACCCCACCTACCCACGTGGGCACCTTGTGTTACGCGTGCATGAGGAGAAAAGGCCAATCTGGAGAAAGCATCTTGTCCAAAAAAAAATATATATGGAGAAAGCATCAGAAATCTTGCTCACTCAATCTTGACAAGAAAAGTATCTACAGTTGACATGATGGACATGGACGGTTAATTACTTAATTATATATAATTTTTTAAGAGTGCTGCTATACGAATCCTAAAATTAACTGAGTACACCCTACTATCAAACTATTTATTGAATTACAAATTTACCCTAATATAAAATGACCAAAAAGGATATATTGAATTGTGAAACAAAAATAATTTTAATAAGTACACCCTATTCATCATATTCAACCGTAATCAAACGCAAATAAACTTTCGTGTTGTTTGGTGCCAGTAAAAGGATTTGTTAGCTTGTTTCAGCAAAGTGAATCATGGGGGTTATCTTGTTTCAAGTACCACCTAATGAGCTATATAGATTTTCTCATCGAATTCCTTCGTTCAAGATTACTAGTGCTTAACAATGATGGCCTTCCATGTCCACCTCAAGAACTATAACTGTATTTTGGTTTGAAGACTGACGCTGGCTTATTGGGGTCACTTCTTTGATTATGTTTCTCTCTAAATCAATTTGGCCCTCTCTTCTTTTCACTGGTTGGAGTTGTAGCCCCATTTTCTTTCCAATTGTTTATCTTGCCTTTCCATTTTGGTATTTGCTTATCATCAGATGTATCTCCTCATTGGCTTGCTGCCTTTTATGAAATCACATCTACCTTCGACCAAAAACAAAGAAACAAAAGATGATTGGTGATGAAAGATATGGTGTTCCGCTGAAAATAGAAGTAAGATGATGAAGCTTTGAATTGAGGAGCTAGTAAATCTACAGCAACTTACGAAATTAAAGATTTGATGCAAACTCAAAATCTGAAAAGAGAGCATGAATTCATGTAAAAGAGAAATCTTGTTTAGGATTGGTATTAGGGTGTTGTGTGATAGATTGTATTAGGGTGTTGTGTGATAGATTGTATTAGGGTGTATCAGGGATATTTTTTGTAGTTAAATAGGGTGTACTTAGTTAATTTTACATTTTGATTAAAATATTAGGGTGTTCTTAGATCATATGGTGTACTCATTTAATTTTAGGGTTCGTTTAGCAGTACTCTTTTTTAATAATATATAAATTTTACGTAAATATGCAATAATAATACAATAATGCTACGAGCACCAACTTGTTTACTAACTTTTTGATATCAATACATATGCCACATCACATGACATGGCAACCATGTTTTTGTTTTATGGGTCTAAAAGATGGAATTTCATAACAAGCAGGCAAAAAGCCGAGAGAAATACAAAGCCGATAAACAGAAAGGCACAAACTTACAACAAGAGGAGTACAGTAGATCGAGGGGAAGAGGGGATCTAAATTCTTTTTGTTAGAGCATCCACAGTGGGGGAGTGTAAATTCGGGGGTGTAAAGCCACTTTTACATCCCCTTTACACCTCCGGGGGGTGTAAATATGTTTTTTGCTCCAGTGGGGGGTGTAAATTCGGGGGTGTAGCCGTAGGTCCCAGCCTTTTATGTTGACTTTCTTCATTTTTGTTCTCTTTTCTCGGGTGGGTCCCGCCTGCAAGGGATGTAAAAATGGATGTAAATATACAATTTATTTTACATCCCCATGATGGTGATGTATATTTACATACATTTACATCTCACCATTGGAGACGATTCCGATGACTCGGGGTGTATATTTAACATACACCCCCATATACACCCCCCACTGTGGATGCTCTTACTCTAACATATCATGTGCCACATGTATTGGTATCAAAATGTTGACAAATAAATTGATGCCGGAGCGTTATTGACATAAAAAGCATAAGTTTCCAAACATAGGGACGTGGTGTTGAAAACATTTGTGAGACTAGAACTGTTTCGTTTGATAAGTGTCGACAAAAAAGCCGTTGGATTCCCTCCACACATTCCCCGGTCACCTTATCTCCTCATATGATTTTTCTCTCTGCTTTCCCTCCAAACATCCAAAAAAGAAAAAAAAAATGAACCTAAATTCAGATTACCAAAAATCAGATAACCCAAAATCTTGGTCTCCATTTACTGCTCTGCTCATTCTGTAAACAGAGGATTAGTGGCCATTTTCTCACTTCCAATGGCTACCAAATTAGCCTTCACCTTAACATCTCCAACCCCTTTTAATCCCTCTAGTCAGAGACCCTTTGTTTCTGTTTCTTCTCCCTCCACAAGGGTTGAGTCTTTTCAGTTCAGAGGGAGGCAGCTATGTCTCCGGCGCCGGCTTCTGGTTCTTCCCTCTAAGGCTACTGCTGACCAACGACAAGGTTAGGATCATCTGTCAATTTGAGGCTTTTTTATTATTATTTTTTAATTTTATACAAGCGATATTTCGGGATGGGGAATCAAACCTAGAACTTCGGGTGCATGGGTAAATGATCTTAACCACTTGACCTACGAGTCCCTTGCGTCCATTTGAGGCTTTGAAATTGGTGTTTGGTGCTTGTTGGTTTAAGTTTTGTGTAATTATTGAATGAAATTAATAAAAAAAATTTTATGAGAATGAAATTGATTGAGCATTGTGTATGATGATTGAAATTAACTAATTAAGTAATCAATTTCAAGTTCACTGCTATATCATTGTGTTATGAATTGAACACTTTGCTTACTATAAAGGGTGTGCTTAGTTAATAGATAATATTGTAAATGGGTTCGTTCTTATATCTCCCAAGTCATGAAAGAATATGTAACAAAACAAAATGATCAACTTAGATTTTTTTCTTAATGTAGTGCAAAAGAAAATTAGGGACTTGTTCATGATTCAGTTTTAAATTTTTTCTTACTTGCACGGACAAGTGTCGCCATGTGAAATTTACTCCATAATGTGGAATAGGTTTTTTTTTCCCTCTTTGCAATATATACCACATTTACTGATCACATTTCTTATCAATATGGGGATCATCTACATAATTTGTTTTCTACCTCCATGTCACCTTTGTAGAAAGCAATGTAGTCAATGTTCACAAATAAGTTTATCGTGCTTAAATTTAAACTTCTTGCTTGGTTTTCCTTTGAAATTTCTCGAGTCAATTCCAATGTCTTTGTTTCAGACAAGGTTGAAGACGAGGAAGTTTTTGATGGCAAGATCCTGCAATATTGTAGCATAGACAAGAAAGGGAAGAAGTCCTTGGGTGAACTTGAACAAGACTTTCTTCAAGCTCTACAAGTAATTCTACACTGCATTTCAATGCTTTATATTGCTGTAGTGTTTTCTTTTAGACACATTATGATTCTATGGACAAAGAGATACAAGAAAATACTAAATCTGGATCTCGGTCGCCTTGAGCAACTAATGTAGGCAAAAAGTGCAATGGCTCCATCAGTTACCTTGTTCTAGAAGTTATCTATCTGTGTTCAAGATACTGACTATTTTTCTTCTTCTTCTTCTTCTTCTTCTTTTTCATTTTAAAGTCATTCTATTACGATGGTAAAGCTATTATGTCAAATGAGGAATTTGATAATCTCAAGGAAGAACTAATGTGGGAAGGCAGCAGCGTTGTCATGCTAAGTATGGACCCCTTCTTTTGTTTTTGAATGGGACTTGATATCTCAATATCTTGAATTTCATATGTTCATATTTTTTTAAGATTTAAATTCAGTTTCTCTTGTTTTATTTTACCATGCAGGCTCTGATGAACAGAAGTTTTTGGAAGCTTCAATGGCCTATGTGTCTGGGAACCCAATTCTGACAGACAAAGAGTATGATAAACTGAAGATGAGGCTAAAGGTTTGTTTTTGTTGGTTGGTTTCATGTCTTCAATGGCCTCTCCATATGTATGCTTTAGCTCACTCTTTTATTTTGCAGACGGAAGGGAGTGATATTGTAGTTGAGGGTCCCAGATGCAGTCTCCGTACCAGAAAGGTGTGAAATGCTCAGTTTTCTTGCTCTTTCTCTGTGTATCCATTGTATGCATTTACCCCTGTATACCCTTGGCCTTGTTTTGTGGCTCCACTTGGACTGAATCGGAGCTGAGTCAAAGCCAGTTCTTATAAGTCCCAGCTCTCTAGACGGGACTTGTACACTGATTAACTTGCTTGCACAAATGAAGGCGTAAATGGCCAACAGGGCTGTGCTTGTACTGATGCATTTGCTTCCAACAGGTTTATAGTGACCTGACTGTTGACTATTTGAAGATGCTCCTGCTGAATGTCCCAGCGACTGTTGTTGGCAAAACAGGGCTGTGCTTGTACTGATGAATTTGCTTCCAACAGGTTTATAGTGACCTGACTGTTGACTATTTGAAGATGCTCCTGCTGAATGTCCCAGCGACTGTTGTTGCCCTAGCAGCGTAAGTTATATGATCATATCATCAAATGTAGGCTTAAAACTCACAATCCCATAGCTGCAGCTTTAATGCATGTGAACCTAAAAGAGTTTGTTTTGAGAATGCTTTGTTATTCTGCTTCACAGCTCTTCTTTGAGTGAAGGGATATATTCTTATAACAAGTTGGGCTATTCTATATAATACTGCATCATTTTTCTTGTTTTCATTTTAATCAACTTCCTCGTGAAAATGATTAGAAAGTAGAAACTGATTTTTATTTTTTGACTCTGTTCAAACTTAAAAATTATGCCTTTCCTATTTTTTATTTATTGAAACTCTGGTGAACTTTCCTTGTGTCCTGATCTGCTAGGTTCTTCTTCCTGGATGATGTAACTGGGTTCGAAATCACATATCTTTTGGAGGTAAGCATTCACCATATCCAGAGTTCCTTGTTCTAATTTCACACATATTTTGGGATAGCTAAAAGTCATTGTTTTTTGGATGTGCTCTCTTTTAACACAACCTTTCATAAATTCTTGGGCTGCAGCTGCCAGAGCCATACAGCTTCATTTTCACATGGTTTGCCGCTGTTCCAGTCATAGTTTATTTAGCTCAGGCACTCACCAAACTGATTGTGAAGGATGTTCTGATCTTAAAGGTACAGAGAATTTGTGTTGTCAAATGTTAGTTCTTAACTTCTTATAAGTTATATGAAAATATTATGTATCTGATGTTGTTGATGCTATATTGCTATTAACATGTAATATTTATTTTATAGGGCCCTTGTCCAAACTGTGGTACAGAGAATGTGTCCTTCTTTGGGACCATACTATCCATTTCAAACGGCGGTGCTACCAACACCATTAAATGCTCAAAGTGAGTAAACAGCTAACCATTGATTCTATGAGCAATGCTCGGGTCAGTCACCCACTATCAAATGGACGACTCTCAGCCGTTGATGCACGTGGAACCTACATTGCATCAGTGACTGAGAGCCGGCCACTTGCACGTGGACAACTGATCTTAGGAAAATCTTTGATTCTAGTATCCACGTTTCCTTGTTTTTGTTCCCTTTAGTTTTAACTGTTATGAGTAATATTTGACTGCAGCTGTGAAACTCCGTTGGTTTATGATTCAAACACGCGTTTGATTACATTGCCAGAAGGAAGCAATACTTGATTAGAATTTGGAACTTGGGAGTACGTATATTATCTACCCAACTCAATTATGTAGCATAAAAAGTAATGCATAAATCAGCACTTGCATTGTGTAAGTGGTTTCTTGTGCTGAATAATATACTCGAACAGTAGTTTTTTGTTCTTCTTTGGATCTTCGAAAATCTCAGCAGTTGATTGTGAATATGAATACAAGGAGAGAAGATATCATGATCAGATAGTTCAGCTTTCACGCTTATCGTGCGATCTTAAATTCCAAATTTTGACAATAACTCAGTTGTGAAGCATTTTCTTCTCTCTATATTTGGGTTGTCTACAAATAACCCTCTCTGGACTGAAATGCGTATACTAAGCCCCACAGAGTTGATCGCAATTACTTACTTAGTAACTTTTGTACAAATTATGGTCCACAGGACCACAGCTCTTTGTACATTATGGCCGTTATGCAGACTGCATAACTAAAGCTTCATCGACAAGGGGCCTATAACTCAACTGGTTAACTACATCTACTCATGCACCTTCGATTCCCCCTCCTTCCTAATATCACTTGTATTAAAAATAAAATAAAATCTTAATCATGCCTGCCTATTGCCAGTAATAAATACTTAAAAAATTGTCCATCTAATATATGATAGTGTTTTCTCATGTACCAAGAACTGAAAAACCAATAGTACTAAGATTACAAGAATACTTCCTGAAGCGTTTCAACATCCATACGACATACAGAACGGCCTCCACAAGACGGTTGAGTAAAGGCAGATAAAGCATATTAATACATCCACAATAATGGGCAACAAATCAACTCTAAAGGTGGAAAAACATGAGACAGGCTCGCTCCTTCCTACTCAATCCATCTGAGATGCTGCCATTGTAAAAACATCACAGCTGATGCAGCAACCACCATCTTCTCTATAGGACCGCCACATCTAAATAATCCCCAATCTACATCATTGAACGGAAAGAAGTGAGAACACCCATCGTTCCCTTTTTGGTTGAACACAATAAATTCTGATATAAAATTTCACTTTACCTGGAAGTTAAAATCATTCAATGCCTTGTTCTCATCCGGATTTCTACCATTTCCATAAGAATGTGTCATCCCAACCTTTAGAAATTAGAGAAACACACAATTTTTAAAAATCACAAATTAAATTAATGTGCATAAGTACACGAGTGGTGTATCTATGATGATGTATAGATCATAATATACACGGCTCAACTGCATCTGTACCTAAGCTATATTGTTTCCAACCTACCTATACTCTGTATCAATATCATCCTGTATACACGCCCATCGAATATGCCACATGTGATAGAAAACAAATTTAAAAGAGGTGAAAAGATACATATGAAATTCACTTTTTTCTTTTGATAGGACATAAGCTTTTCACATTAATGAGCATAAGTTTCAGTTGAAGCAGAAAAGAAGATTCATTTATCTGTAAAGTGGAGCATAAAGAAAGTCTTGATAGCTTGATTTGAAAACATAAAATGTATCATAATACATGCATATATCACCAAGTGAGAAGGTAGTAAGTACCGTTTTCACCACAAAATGACCGCGCCTGTCAGGGTATACAAAAGCAAAAGAAAGTTTTGCATTTCTTCTCCTAGCCTCTGGAGCAATCTCTTTGACCTGACAAAGAACTAGAATCATCTTTGGAGCAAGTAATATAAAATTATTCAACCAAATATGGCAAAGAGTATAGCATGGCATGACAATATAAAGAATGCACCACATACAAGATCAGTTAGCTCGCGAAGTGTCGCGTCTTTCCATGTATAAATTTGGACCTCATCTTTGGGTTCCTTGCCTCTGACTGCAAAATCCTCATTATTATGATGACTTCCAATCTGCAGAAAGATACGTTAAATGAAATTGTAAAATGCTAAATCGGAATATCATCAGTCATCAGCCAAACCATATGTCTCTTTCATTTCCTTTATATTAACATTGACTTCCCTCACTAACACTGCTGCTAAATTCTCGTACAACGTGAGTTTCTCCATACTTCAAAACCAAATTATTACTGCTTATGATGGTACAGGAAACCCAATGTAATTCTCTTTCCCCCTTCCAAATCTTATCTCAGAATCACCACCATAACTTTCTACCGAACTAATTTCAGAGCCTAGTTAGAGCAACCATGTTAAAGGCCAAGAGAGAGTGAGCCACTAATATATGTAGTTCAGAGTGGGGACTTCATAAGCACATTTGTAAGAACAAGTTTTCAATCGTTTCCCTTTCACTCTCTAACCCAAATGCTTTTCTAACACTACTCTGCAACAAAATCAACAATATCTACTTCCACAAAAAGACCTTAAGTCAAGTAAAGAATGAAGTTTTAAAAGGGTCATCTGATTTTGAATATAGAAAAAGAATTAGCACAAGAAGAAGCTGACTACTACCCAGTCATGACCAATATCCGAAACCCAATTTGACAACAATAAAATACTTAAAAACTAAAATAAATCAATAAAACACTAACTGGACTTGCACATACCTTAGTGAAAACCCGAAGCAACAAAGGGCAAGTCTGCACATAAACCAGCAAGAAAGTAAGTTGAAAACAAAATTTGAAAAACATAGAAACCCTAAAGAAGCAAACAGCAGAGCTTGAAAGGGAGGACCTTTTCACGGTCGACGGGCTCGAGGCGGGGAGGGGGCGGGGGCGGTGGACCCCTAGAGTGAGGAGGAGGAGGAGGGAGGGGTCTGCCGGGTGGACCTCGGGTCTGGGCTTGGTTCTGGGGACCCGGTCCGCCCATCTTGTCGTCTCTGTTTCTCCTCTCCATTGTTGCCTTCCCTGAGTTTTTGGTTCGAGAATGATTTCGGGTTTTCGGGTATGAATTTTGGGATTTTGGGTTGAGGTAGTAGAATTTGTACTGTACTGAGAAAACTACGGGTCATGGGCCTTTAGCCCAAAGGGTCCGAAAGAGCCCATGGAGTTGCCAATCACTCAATAAATATTATATAAACCCAAAACTGTTATTTGAGTTTTATGGTGAAATAACCCAGACATTTAAAACCTTTGTAGAAAATGACTCGTTTCTTCCAAAGTTAAGAAAACTATTCTTTGCGCCTAGTGGAAAAGAGCCTTGATTTGTAGATAAGAGGCCTTAGGTCTGAACTCTCATGACGTCTTAGTTGTATGTGTGTGTGAGATACTCTTCTCTCCTCTAATTTAGATTATCGCTTGTACTAAAAAAAACTATTCTTTGCAAAAGACTTGTAGTTCAAGTGAGAGTATTTTTACCCTTGTATTCATGGTCCTAAATTCGATTCCTCATCTTTTCAAATATCGCTTGTATAAAAAATAATTTTTTTTTTCTTCAGTTTTTCTATTTAAACTCCGCACTTCTCTTTATTCACCCCAATACTTAAATCATTAAATTATTAAGTTTTATCATTGTGTAAAAAGACAAAAAAGGTTATCCAACTTAATACTTAACCCTCGTACATCTATACCCAGATACCCCACCACTCTTCATATTGAGTTTTAGAAAAATACAAACTCCTCTACATCCTACTGCCAGATTACTTTTTTCTTTTAAAAACATAGAATGTTGAGGAGCCTACCTTTGTAAAAGTTACGTGGGAGCTGATGGAAAGGCTTGTTGATTGATTGGCTGTAATAATCTTGTTTTCTTCCTTTTGTTTAATATATCCGACTTTTCAGTTCATATGTCAACCCCAATAATGAAATTTAAGAGTTTAATGATTTAAGTATTGGAATGAACAAAAAAAAGTAAATCCGAAAAATGTGGGGTTTAAATAGAAAAACTCAAAAAAAAATATAATTTGAACTTTAAAACACACTTATTGTCCATTGCATTTGTTTCCCATTTGATTCATACAGTAGATATGTCGGCCCCAAGGGTGAAGTTGCCATATAGTTTTCGAATAATTTTAATGTTTCTCTTTATCTATTTAATTAAAAGTGTGGGGTTTAAATAGAAAAACTTTTTTATTTTTTATTTTTTTTGCTGGTTGTGTATTTGAGGGTAGTTTGGGAAAATAGTGAGGTTTTCTTAGAAATTGTGAAAATTTAAATTAGAAGTTGGGGTAAACTTAGAATATGGAATGAACAAAGAGAAGTGCGGGGTTCAAATAGAAAAAAATAAATACTTTTTACTCTCGTCAACTTGAAAAAATTAGGATGTTTCTAATCTAAAATTGAATTTTAGTGAAAATTGAGAGACCAAAATAGTAGTACAACCACTTAAAATTCCTTAACTAGATTATAATTAATTGTGTTTGTGTCTAGATAACCTCCCCAAATTAACATATAATCTATAATATTAAAAGTCAAATCAGTATTTGTCATTTGTGCATAGCATTCAACTGATTAAATGTGATATATGATTTTTAAAACTTTGACTTAAAAAACATTTGAGAAAAAAGGACACTAATGTAGCCAAACACAATGTATCCTTTTTCATACAATTGGGCACTAACTTAAAATTCCATCAACAAACTCAAATACCCCCCAAGAGAATAAGAATTTGAAATATATTATAAAAAATAATGTAATATTCGTTACATAATGTTTAATTATTTATCAACGTTCTAAAATGCAAATAACAATACCTGCCAGCACGTTTGGCACCATAAAATATTTCATAAATTGAAGCCCTCAAAATATATTCATTGCGTGAGCAATTAAAAAAAAAACTCTTGCTTTGACTAACTGAAGGGCATAACCTTCGTTGGGCCACGAAGTCGTTTCTAGCTACCTCAGTGTCATGTAGTTGAACATTATATAAGGCATACAATACGTACCAAAGGGCATTAAACTTGGTACTTTTTATCCTAAAGGGTCTCAAAGAAACCTCTACCAACACAGCCATGGCTTCTTTCCTTCCTTCATGGAGCTTTAGCTTCCTCTTCACATCATGGATGCTGGTAGCCCTAAGCAGAACGGTGGTTGCAAAGGTCGTTTACCGACCTAGCCCGTGGCACCTTGCCCATGCTACTTTTTACGGTGACGAGACTGCCTCCGATACCATGGGTATGTATGCTCTTTACTTACTAAAATGATCTCTTGTCAGACTCTAACTACGTTACCATTATTGGTGATGTCACATAAGTAGTTTATGCTTTAATTATTACAAAATCCTTGATGTTAATTTTTTTTTTTCTGGGGGGTTTTAGGTGGAGCTTGTGGGTATGGAAACTTGTTCGTTAATGGGTATGGCACAGACACAGCAGCATTGAGCTCGACACTATTCAACAATGGATATGCTTGTGGAACTTGTTACCAGATAAAATGTTATGGGGCTAGTGCATGCTTTAGAAATGTTCAATTCACCACGGTGACCGCTACCAACCTTTGTCCACCAAACTGGTCCCAAGACTCCAACGCCGGAGGCTGGTGCAACCCGCCTCGGACCCATTTTGATATGTCCAAGCCCGCTTTCATGAAAATTGCTCAGTGGAAGGCTGGCATTGTCCCAGTCATGTACCGCAGGTACAACATAAGCCCTTAAAGCTTCATAATACATTTCATTGATGTAATATTGTCTTTTTTATCTCTCTTGTTACGTGAGTTAGTATACACAAAGATTTCAAACATATGGTTATAAGAGCATGTTATAAATCAATTTTTCTCATGGAGTTCTCAATCATCTATGCTATTTCCTTGCAGAGTACCATGCATAAGGGCCGGGGGGCTTCGATTCTCTTTCCAGGGAAATGGGTACTGGTTGTTGGTGTATGTGATGAATGTAGCAGGAGGGGGTGACATTGCAAACATGTGGGTGAAGGGAAGCAGATCAGGGTGGATCCAAATGAGCCATAACTGGGGAGCTTCATACCAGGCCTTTGCAACCTTGGGAGGCCAAGCTCTCTCTTTCAGGATCACTTCCTACACATCCAAGGAGACTATAATAGCATGGAATGTTGCTCCTTCAAACTGGAATGTGGGTTTGACTTACAATGCAAATGTGAACTTCCATTGATGCCCAACAAGCAGATCATGAGAGATATTTATGCCATCTATGACTCTTTTTTGTTTTCTTAATTTCTTACTTTTTATGAAGCCCGCAAGGCCTTTCTCTGTTGCTTTGGCTTGGCAAATTTTCCCTTTCTTTTTTTATTTTATTTTAAAATTTTTATGCAGGGCAAATTTTCCTCTGGTTAATTTGCATCTTATATATATCCTTACTAAAGTGATTTCTACTCACTAAAATGAGAGCAGAATGTTCACATGCTAAGAGTACAACTGCTTGTTTTCATTATTTGGTTGAAAAACAAGTTCTCTGCCTCTGCAAATATCATCTATATAATAATTTGAAAAGTGCTTTTGTCCCAAGAATATATTTGAAAAGCATTTCAGAGCCATGACAAAGTTTACGTGTGGCTTTTCTTGTATCAAAGGATGAAAAGTCTTATGTTTCATCAAACACTTTATGTTGTTATCCTGCAAAAACAAAAACCAAATTGTCAAAGACTCTCTGGTTTTCAATCCTGTGATCTAACAGTTGATAAAACAAACATAATAATTCATTCTAAAGATTCAATGCCATATTGGGAAGTCATCAAAGAAGAGAAGAAATACGTTTGCAATCCTAAATCTCAAATTGGGTCATAAAATTAGAAACAGAGAAACCACTCAAGTATAATTGCATCACCCAAAACACCCACAAGACCATGATCATTGCTACCATGTCATGTTTTTTTAATTTGTTTGATCCCATGTGAATTGTGGTCCCGTTAGAGGGGGAATCAAATGGAATGCCATGCTTGCTAAAACGTGACCCCCACAAAGTGGTTAAAAGTGGGGAACATGTTATCAAATCAAACGAACAATTAGGAGCAATATTATGCCCTCCCAAGGCAAAAACATTTCTTGTAACGGGAAAAGGTATCCCACGTGTAATTGTGTTATTAGTTGAGGACTGTTGCATGAAAGTCTCTCTCCTTCCACATCGGCTAATAATACTATGTCACGTGAAAGTGTTATCACGAGTGTTATAGCGTTATTAGCCGGAGATAGCAAACTAATGCTATCTCCGTTTCATGAAAGTCTTTCTCCCCAAAAAGGGCCTCTCAATTCATTGCCTAAGCACGCCAAGCTTCCCTTTTTCTCTTCCTTTTTCCACAAAGTGTCATCATCACCAAGGCTTTAACATCATTTCTTCAACCTTCCCACCTCAATATTTTACTTTCTTTTTCTTGGGAGCCCAATTTTAGTTTCTAAAGGAAACAAACAAGCATGTATATTTTGCTGTTGTCCAAACTTGATTTTGTGAGGTCTTGCATTGACCAACCCTCCTACAGAAAACAGCAGGCAACCTTTTAGTTTTGGATAAAAAATGTCAAAACCTAACTTGTATTCTCTCCAAGGCCTATATAAAGGGAAACAAAGTAAGAACTTTCTTTTCCCTTTTACTTGCTTACCTTTTAATCCACCTCAGCTTTTTCTGAGCTATAAAGTCTTCAAACAGTGTGATAAGCTTAACTCTTTGCAACCTTGTACCTGTTTATATCCTCTGGAAAAAAAGAAACTCATTTAGATCTAGTTTTCATAGAATTCAAGCCATAGCCATTCTTTTAGTAAGCAAAACCATTGTACATTTATGATTTATTACCACCTTCATCCTTCAAAATCAAGCTCATTTTCTCACATGGGCTCTCTCTTCTCTCTCACATTGGTAATTCTCTCATGCATCTCCATAGCGTTAATAAAAACAGAAGCTCAGAAGATCAAGTCAGCTCGCCTACTCGACCTGCTCATCCGGGACTACACCTTCAAGGCCTATGACACACACTTCAGGACAGGAGTTCTACACGCTGTAAATTTACCAGCAAACTTCTCTGGCATCATAGTTGACACAGCAAGATTCAGATGTGGTAGTCTCCGAAGGTATGGTGCGCAGGTAAAAGAATTTCATCTAGACCTTGGTGTATCTGTGCATCCATGTGTTGAGAGGGTCATAATAGTTACACAAAACTTGGGTTACAATTGGTCTTCTATATATTATGCCAATTATGACTTATCTGGCTATCAGCTTGTTTCCCCTATACTAGGCCTCTTAGCTTATAATGCCGGTACTGATGTGAACTTCAGCAACCCTTTTGAGCTTGGAATTGAAGCTGCAGAAAAACCCATCAGGATAGACTTCAGAAATATCACAAGGGTGAACAACGAATCGGGTACAAGGCCATTATGTGCTAGTTTTGAAGGTCATGGCAAAGTGGCTTTAGCAAAGGAGGCTTCACCTTACATTTGTATTGCAAAAAGGCATGGCCATTTTGGGTTGGTCATTGAGAAGCCATCACCAGTGGAGTTGAACAAGAGCAAGAGAGTGAGCCCGTGGAAAGTGGCAGTAGGTAGCTCAGTTGGATCTGCTTTAGGTGTTTTTCTCTTGGGGCTGCTTCTGGTGGCAATGTTTGTGAGGGTGAAGAAGAGGTCAAGGATGGAGGAAATGGAGAGAAGGGCTTATGAAGAGGAAGCTTTGCAGGTATCAATGGTTGGACATGTGAGAGCTCCTACCGCATCGGGCACTCGAACAACGCCAACACTTGAGCATGAGTACATACCTCCTCCTCATTGAGTTGCTTTCATTTTTGTTCATACTTATTCTTTTTGTAACATTAGCTGAAATGAAAAGGTATTCAATGTTTATTTTGAGATAAATTTGAATTTAACCAATTTTTACAAAGGTTCAATTGAGTGGAACTAGGGAATTCTACTTTCTGAGCTGGGGCAATCCCTTGTTCTTTTTTTTTACCTTAAAATGTATATTTAACTGGGAAAAATATAGCATATTTCAACCTGAAAATAAAGTTGCAATTTTTCATCAAATATTTTTTTTTTTTCAGTTTCAATGGCACACCATAAGTATATTGGCCAACAAGAACAGAGAATCTGGTAAACATGGGAAAGCTACACTCTCTAAGAAATTCCGAAATCTGGCTGAAAAAAGGTCTTCAATCTGGACTTGTGCAGATTAAGGTAAGAGAACAGAGAACACACAAAATTTCATTCAGATATGGAAATATAATGCAGAATTTTCTGAAATTTTATTGTGATGCTGCTGGTGGTACTCCTATCCCACAGGAAAAAAAAAGTAGCAAAGCTTTGGATCTCCGCTTGGATCAGATGCATGCAACCTTTAGAAAAAGAGTAGTTTGATTTCTAGTCACTTGTGAGATAAAGGCAAAGTCATCCCTCTTCCCTTAACACAATGATTCTCACCTTTACCTTTCTTTATTGTGTCAAAGGTAATTCCATTGATGCTTCAAATTTCAAAACGCTCTTAACCCACCATTTACATTGAAATTGTCGGTGAAACAATGCTATAGGCCTGCAATGAATTTATTACCTATTTTATGTGATAAGTTTTGAAGAGCATACATACATATGAGTTCTACTACTTTCAAGTGAAGAACAACAATTGGGCAGTAATCGTAACCTTATAAGTAGACCTGACAACATTTCGTGTTGTGTGAAATTATCTTCAACATGACCTCTCCGGTTAACTTATCATGTCTAAAGTTATGAACTCAAATCCATTTAAAAAATTTGCGTGTCATCATGTCATGATTCACCCGTTTACCCATTTTGCTTTATTTTTTCAACAGAACTCCAAAATATAAGAAAATTACCATTTTATATCAAGTAATAGTATAACATAAAGAAAGCATCTTACAATAAGATAGAAACTTATGTCAAACGCATTACATACAAATGTTGAACCAAAGTTCCAAAAACGATACATAAGAAAGAAATAAATAAATTATAGGCTAAGAGATTTTTCACAAAACATAAGCATATTGAATAAAGATAACATGTCACTATCGTGTCTCGCCAATAAACAATAATCTGACCTATTAATAATCGTGTTATTATTGTTCTATCTGTTATGGGAGAAATCTCAACCCAATTAATATGGCTTGACCCAAACACTTAATTTTACGTACTTCTTCGTATCGTGTTTTCTTGTGTTCATAATTTTGTTAGGTCTAATTATAAGAATGCATTTGAATATATTAGTAATGATCGGTCATCAAGAGATTGTCACTACGCCTGAAAGCTTGTATTTCAAATGCTGCGCGAGCATCCCTAAGTAAACTAAACATTACTCAATACTTTTAAGATTAAGGCTAGTTGAATATGGTACTGTGCTCGCGCTCTTGCATCCGTGATTGAATCCACCTACCTATAAATTCTAATAGTTCACTTTGTAAAAACAGAAAAAGGAAAGATGGACGAGTTAGTGAGAAGGGGCAATCTCCTTATTAGATCAGAATTCCAATAAGATCTCAAGATAACAACTCTTAATTGTAAGCACATGCAACACCTCTTGAGATTTTGAGAAGTTTCTCTTCCGGAAAGTATAATATGATATAAAAGTTCTAAGCTGTCTTTTTTAATCATGTCCTAGCTGTTCTTTTTTTTGCTCGAAATGATATCCTAGCTGTTTTCTTTCTGTAACATATGCCATATTACCCTTTTATGATTTATATTTTACATGCATGCATCTTCACGCAACCAACATTCCTTATAAACAATTAACTTTACCAATAAATTGTAGATAACTTTATTTCATCAACAAATTCATACCATTTCCTATTAAAGTAAATTTTCCTTTAAGCGAGCATGGCTTGACTCCTTAAAATTGAGGATGAGCTCCTCCTTAAAACCAATAGAGTTTTGACACCCGTTAAATTCCAGCATGAGCTCATTTATTGTAAGAAAAAAGAAAATTACAAAAATTTGACACTTTTCGCAACAACATTTATTGTAAGAATGAGCTCCTCCTCAATTTTAAAAAGTCAAAAAAAAAAAAAAAGCCCTTTTTCCATAACAAAATTGAATATATTATAACCCAAATCCTAAAAACCCACTCCAGTACTTAAATCCAGCATGCCTTATGTTTTTTTTATAATGGAAATCCACATGCATCCCCTTGATTTTAAAGCAGACATGATCCTAGCATAATAACTACACAAGAAAACCTTTCACCACCACATATATAAACTTACAGGCAAAACTTGGTATATTGTTATTCTATAGCAAAATTTTTGTACACCAAGTCCCAATTTATTATTATTTTGAAACTTGGTAAAGAAATAAAAGGGAAACTGAATCCCCCAGTTTTGGTAGGTTTCTATAAATCTTCCTGGAGAAAAAAGGAAAAAGAGTAAGTTGTTTAAAGTGTGAAAGCCTAAAGCTCCAGCCTTTAACTGTTTACCCAAAGCCCCTTACCACAATATAACCCCCTTATGATTTTCCCGGGATAATTAACTACTTTCTTACCTAGTTTTCCCGGGAAAATTACTAGTGAAGTCTCTAGCCATCAAACGCATCAACCCCCTTCCTCTCTTTCTCTCTCTATCTCCATCGCCATCCCAAACCATTCTCTCTCTCTCTCTCTCTCTCTCTCTCTCTCTCTCTC
>NW_018921335.1:82368-112756 GCF_002207925.1 Prunus avium
AGGACGCAAAAGAAACGTACAAGAGGCTTAAAACAAAACAAACATAAACTTTGGAGAGGCAGCTAGAACACTAAGGCAAGGGCCTACTCAAGCCGAGTGCCCACGCAAAATAAAGTAAATTAGGATGGAGGTTTAGGGAGCCCATCCGAGATCAGGGGCACGGTTTTTATTATTATTATTATTATTTTGGTGGTTAAAATCTGATCTCATTAAATAATGCAGAAAGCAAACGAAACATACAATAGCTAAGAGCACTTCCAACCCAAAGGGCAACGGTAAGGCAAGGTCTATCACTATTTATGTGAATAGTGGCAGCCTTTGCATATTTTGTTTCCACCTTTATAGGCAAGGGCAATTACTATTCATTTTAATTTATTTTCTATTTTTTTTACTTAAACAATTAATTTTGATAAGATTTTCAGTTGCCACGTGTTACTATTTATTATAAAATTCTCATCTAAAATTTTAGATAACATTTTCGAATAAGATTTTCGAATTAAATTTTAGGATTAAATTTTAGGATAAGATTTTCAATTGCCACGTGTCCAATTTATTATAACATTCAGATCTCAAATTTCAAATAAGATTCTCAATTGCCACGTGTCGATATTTATTATAAAATTCTTATCTGTGTGGGGAGAGAGAGAGAGAGAGAGAGAGAGAGAGAGAGAGAGAGAGAGAGCGAGCTAGAGTGTGTAGCCATGTATTTATAGGCTACTTGTATTCTAGGATTTTAAGAATAATCCTTATTAAATTAGGATTATTCTTACCCAAAAATAGGAGATTAGAATTAATCAAGAAGATTTGGTGGAAATCTCATCCTTTATTTAGGGAGATATTCTCATCTTAAATCAATTATAATTTCCATTTAATTATGGTAATTAGTTGACCTAAGGAATATTCCTTTTTCACGTGTCGCACATCTATTGGTTATTGAAATATGTGTTCCCACAAATGTCCCATAACTTCTAACATGGCACTTGTGAGGCATGGTGGAAATGAGAAATATTTATCGGGCTTTCTAACTGCATCTGGGCTTTTTTTTTTAGTTAGGTTCCTTTTGCAAGTTGGCTTTTGACTTCTTCTTGGAGTTGGGCTCCCAATTTGAACAGGCTTGTGATTCCTCCTTGACCTAGGATGCCCAACCTTTATAAATACAAGACTTCTCTTCACTCATCTTCAATTGCAAACTTGTCATCCTCTACTTTCTAGCTTGTGAGAGATCTTGAAGAAGTGTACTTGCTCGTCGTGCACACCAAGGTAGGTCATGCTTGGGTTTTTATTTTTCTTCAATTTTTTATTGCGACGAAGACCAGCTGGCGTGGCTGCTAGCTGGGTGTCGTCGTGATCTTGTGGCAGCGCCTGATCCAACCGGTGGAAGCGACGGCGCCGGTCGCTAGCAGCCAAAAGTAGCTTATGCTGAGAGCTTTTAGACGAGTGACCTGCCCCTAGCGTGATTTACATATTCGCCATCGTGGGTTTTGCAGAGCACTTCGAGAGTTTTCGGGTACTTGATGTAGGTGAGATGAGCACCGAAATATGATATTTGAACAAGCTTGTTGTCCTTCATGTAGTATCTTGCAATTTTTTGCTTGATTTTTCTAGCCTCAGACTTTTCCCTTGGTAAATTTTCGTTCACCAAGTATTTGATGATAGGGTCTTACCTGCTAGGATTCTCATCGATTTACATCAAGTCCGACTATTTTGTTTTTTCGATGCTCGGCTTATCAAGGTGCTCCCATTTATTTGTATTACTGTCTTGAAGCCCTCCTTGATGGTGTTTTCATCTTGATCATCGACCGTTTGAATGGAAAGTCTTGTCAGCCATGAACGATTTCAATGTGTCCACCGTCCACGCATGTTACCCCAAAACGATTTCCATGTGTTCATGCCTGGCCAGTTTTGGTGTATTTGATCTGGCTTATGCGGCAGTTGGCATTTAGATCTGTTCACATCCATATTGATAATTGATTCACGTTTAGCAATTCACGCATGCATGCGTGATGCATGGACAGCTCCCAGTTTGTCATAATTCAATCAGCGGTAGTGGCGGATCTAGGAATTTTTCAGGGAAGGTGCAAAATCCTAATGTCACTCATAATTAAAACAAATAAGAATTTTATGTCTACAACTAATGGATTATAGTCTATATGGATATCAATTAATATGAACAAAATCTTTGTTATTGACACAGTTAGTTTACTAAAATTCATATCAAATATGAACAAAATCCATGTCAATTACATAATTAATCTAACAAAAGTCAATACCAATTAATCTAACCAAAAGCACATGTAAATTGGAGGTCATGAAGTAAAAGTACGTGATTAAAAGTTTGGGGTAATTTTTGATAAATTTTTTGGCACACGTATGAGTTTTTAATGAATTTTTTAAGCTAGGCCAATTAGAAATAGACATGTGTTGGCTTGCTATTGGGTCATTTAAAAAAGAATCAAAATCAGAAGCGCTGACAGGGAGTCTTCTTCTTCCTTAAACTGTGCCTCTGCAACTTAACTTCAAATATTCAAGAAAAACTTCGAAAATTCATAACTTTGGTTGTGTAGCTTCGATTGATGAACCGTTTTCTCCTACATGCTCGTGAGATCGAGCCCAACAATATAAGGTAAATATTCAGGGTCTCACACAGCAGCAAACAATACAATGTCTTTGAGGCATTTAGTCGAACAATTGGTGGGCACTAGCAAAGGGGCAAATTCCGGCATCCCCAAGGAAGTTTCAGGCGAGGGGAGGTACAGCTGCACCTCCTTGCGCCTCTGTGGATCCGCCAGTGATCAGCGGGCCATGATATTGATACAATAGAATTGATTTTATTTTAAAAAAAATTATCACCTCTCACACAAAAATTAGATTCACGTGGTAGGACATGTTCATTTGTCAGGAATGGGAGAAGTCATGAATTGGGGAAGATAGGGGAATCAAGGAATTGGAATTGGAATTGGATCAACTACTCCCCTAATTGATAGTCATTTGAGGGTATTTGATTACAGATTTTAACATGAAACTCACATAATTTGGTTATTTCTTATGTGTTAGTAAACACTTGGGAAGTAAGGAATTTGAATCATTCCAACACCCACGTATACTCAGTGGTGGACCCACAGAGGCACAAAGAGGTGCAGATGTGCCTCCCCTGGCCGGAAAATCCAATTGTATAAAATTTTAATTTTTCGTTAAAAAGTTGTACATGTGTCAAATTTTGAGAGAGAATATCACCAGCTAACGTGGTGATACGATACCATTCTATAATTTCTCCGAGAAACAAACAAAAAGGACTTTCTTATTTCCCTTTAGGACCAATTTTGTTCTTGAAGATGATAAATGTGACCTAATTTCTCAATCAACAATTTAGCCCCTCAATCAAAGTCATAAAAAGTAGGTGTCCTCCTCCCCCTTCCAGTCCATTGTGGTGGTGACCAGTGAGTGGTACAGAAAATGGAAGGAAAAGTGCTTTCTTTTGAACCCAAAAATCTCAAGAATGTTAATATATTTTTAAGGCAACCATTATTTTCTATTGAAGAAAATATTTATTTAATTTTCCAAGGTACTATTTGAAGACGTGTAATCTTAACTTGCCAGTAAATCTTGTCGTGTAATCATCCGTTGTCGTTTTGATAATTTAGTCTTTCTGCATCAAATGCTTCTTTCGTGTATTCTACGCATTGGAGGCTTTCTATTCACTCATCAAGAGTCAAGACTTGGATACATGTTAGTCCGAATCCAAACAAAAGAGTTGCCGACCAAAACAGATATTTTTTTTCTGTTATTTCAGTGTTTATAATTTCTAACTACATTGCAAGTGCTTTTTATTTTCCTCTAATTATAAGTGGAACATCTAATTACCAAGTTTCAATAACCATACACCAAAAGTCCTTACATTTGGTAAGCTGCCGGCACTTCCATTACTCGTCCAAATCACCCACTTCTATGAGTTGGGTACGAGGCCTACTGTCCACAAAATAGGACCGCAACGCGTTAAGGCCCTGTTTGGTTCATGGGAAAGGAGACTTGGAAATGGGAATTCAATTCCTTTCCCATGTTTGGTGAGTCCGGCATGGGAAATGGATGCCTTGCACATGGGAAAGTAGGGGGGAAAGTGATGCCCTCCTTTTAACTTGGGTTTTGGTTTCCTTCATCATGGGAAAGTTTGGGAAAATGAGCCAACATTCAATGCACAATTTTCATGATTATTTTGTCCCTATGAACAATTTATAATTACAACGTATCATTAAATGCATTCTTTTTTTTATTTGATTTAATATGGATATAATTGGAAAATTATACAAACTTTGTTTTCCATTCCTACTCAAAACAAACATAGGAAAGGAAACAAAGTGAAATCACCCGGTTACTTTCCCAACATTACCAAACGTGGGAAAGGAATCTTTCATTCCCATTCCTTGGGAAATGACATGGGAATTGATTTCCCCTCAAATCCATTCCGTGAACCAAACGGGGCCTAAGGGTTTGTTTATATTCTATTTAAATTCAAGTTTTTAAACTTAAAAACAGAATTTAAGTACAAAGTTATAAAAAAAAGTGTTTGGTGGTAGGCCTAATTATGTAAACCTAAACTCAAAAAAATACTATTCTGTTTGTTTAGAATTATAAGTAGAACATCTAATTACCAAGTTTGAAGACCTATCAGAAGGGTCCGATTTGTCAATTTGGGAAGGGAAGTTCAGAAACACAGGTTTTCACACCCTTACCAATGGCGGAAGCTCCTTGAATTCATGAAAGCATATAAGACATGATAGCCTTTTTGTTTCGGTGAACTTTTTCTCCAAACTGACACATATTATACCATGTTCTAGAATTTCAGATGCCACGCGTGAAGCTGATCTACTACTTTTCAAGGGAATTTTTCAAGAAAGAGTCAATTTCTTTCTAAGATATCTTGACTTCAACCATACTCGATATGAATTCAACGCATTAACCAAGAGAACGTGAATACCTTAGACAAAGGATAATAATTACAAAAAGCCTATATATACGTGCAATGATCCAATGCTAGAAAGCAAAATTAACTTTCATAGAAGATGGATTTAACTTCCATGAAATACAATCACAGAGTCATATGTTGTTCCAATTAAACTACAAGCAGAAGTTCAAGAAAAATAATAATCACACATTTAATTGTATTCTGCATTTAGCTTTAAATATTAAGATCTATACATTATATATTGAACTGTTTAGCTTCACAATTATTTCAGGTGCACACCAAATTCTTGTGCGACCATCGGGAAGCTTTGCAGCTGCAGTTGCAGGTTTTTCGAAGCTGTAAACTTTTATTATCACCAATACTAGTATTGAGATGATCCTATGGGTTTTGGCCACTTCGTCGTCTTTCAGGTGGCCCAATCACCAAGTCAGTCTCCACATCCTCCATATCTGGTGTCCGGGGCTGGCGTACCGCAAGATTCTCTCCATCTTTTCTTTTGCTTGGAGGACCAAGTGGTTGCATGCCACACTGGATCAACCAGTCATACAATTAGTAAGTAAATCAATTGGCTTATTTTGGTAATTTATGATCAGTTTATGCATCGAGAAAGGTTCTCTCTTAGACTTTCTGGTACTTATGTTGTCAAATTGTGAATCTGATCAATTTCAATCTGGATTATTGATCACGTTAATTCTTACTTCAGTGCATGTATGATTCAGATTCACAGCTCAACAACAAAAGTTTGACAAGAGATCATTACTTGTCATAATATATATATATTCCATTTAATCACTTATGCTGTATTGGAGATCATCATGAACCCAGATTGAATGTGTCAAAGAATTGCATAGGGTGTGTATACCATGCTGAAGTCAAAGTTGTTTATAGAAAGAAGATTTGATTACCTTTTCCCGTAGCTTAGCATTTTGTTCAAATAGGTTTTTCTCCTGATCAAGTCAAAATTAAGAAAATGACATTAATCTATATCAACACTTTCTGATAAAACGAGTACTTATAAGTTATAATACAGCACTTCTATTTAATTACCTCTTCCTTCAGCTTCTCTATCTGCTCCCTCAATAACTGAGTCTGATAATAGGCAAAACAAAGTGCATTAGTTTATGGTCATGAATCAAACTACCTACTACACACACAAATGTAACATTTTAGGACCATAAGCATGTTTTGCTATCAGATTGTAAATTTGGACCACTACTTAAGTTCATTTTTGCCGCAATATATACAATCATAATTCACGACGGTCCATTGTCTTACACTATAACATTCACATCCATATATTATAACAATTTAGTTTCTCAACTTAACAGTTAAAATTTTTGGATTTGATTTGTCAATGTGATACCAATGTCATAACCACCACATGTCGATTAAAAGAGTGAGATATTTGTTAACAAACCACCCAAAGGAGGAGAAAAACTTAGTTGCTGCTATTCCCAGTATCACGCGTGTCATAGCATTATTGACCAATGATAGCAAAAGTGTTATTCCCGTTTCATATAAGTCGTTCTCCCAAAGGAGGCCAGCTAAGGCCCACAGTAGAGATCCACATGAAGTAATATTCACACTATTAATGCTATCTTTGCTGAAAGTTGTATGCAATATATAAAGAAAACCAATTATGTGCAGACCAAAAGAATGAAAGAGAATGCATGGGCCTTAATATGATAAAAAAAAATGTACCTTTCTAGCCCTAATTTTGCTTAAGCCTCGCTCCAATTGGTTCTCTGTCTGATGCAGTTCCTCTATCGAACATGATTCCAAACAATTACCTAAGAGCTTCCTACACCATATGCATTAAATTATATGGATATTTTACATACTAATATTTAAACCTCAGACCAAAACGAAACTCTGATTGCAATATACAAAACTAGAATATGCTTCTTTCGCCAATATATGTATATACATATATATAATTAGAATAAACTTAAGAATGCAAATTTCAAGTTGAGCATCGAATTAACTGTTTAGAAGCTTCAATAAAATCAATCTTCTTCGCCATGCTACAAGTGTCATCCTTCCCACGCTGCATGCAAATCCAATAATTACCAAAAACTGAGTAACAAGATTATTGTGTATTTCTTTAAAAAAGAATGCTTTTGATAAGAGAATATATTCCAAACATATATATATATATAAGGAAATATTATTCTTCCAATGTGTTAGTTGAACTGCAAGAATGACTCATTGAAGCAAAATTCAGATTCACAGTCTTACAATATAAGCATATATATTTAACTGCGAATATCCGCACTTGTATGTATTCATTCGGAAACAATTTGTAGATTTATGTTTATGTCAAAATATTATATACGTAAATTTGTATATCATAGACATGTAAATTTCATTAATTATTGTCTTCCATTGATTGTATGGCGAGGCAATGTAGGTCATAGCGCCACACACTCACATATATTTAATATTCTCTCAGAAGATTCATCGCTTCCTCTAAAAAATAAAAAATCTTAGCAGAGAAACTTATATTGTTGAACTGTGAATTAAAAGTATGCACGTTTAGTCGAGTAATAGATAAGTAACTTCTAGAGTATCTTTAATGGGTTTCCTAAAAAGCTTCTAAGTTGAAATTTGGAGAGAAGTTAAAAAAGACTCACCTTTAACCTTTTCCCCTATCCAACTCCTACCTTCTTTAGGAGCTCCTAAATCTAAGGAGAGAGAAAGTAGCAGCTCCATATCATTAATAATTGAGATTTTCTATTTAAATCCCACACTTTTCTTTGTTCACCCCAATACTTAAATCATTAAGCTGTAAGTTTTATTATTATGTAAAAAGACAAAAAAGGTCATCCAACTTAATAATTAACCCTAGTACATCTATACACAAACCCCACACCCCACACACACACACCCCACCACTCTTCATATCAAGTTTTAGAAAAATACAAACTCCTCTACATCCTATTGCCAGATTAGTCATCTTTTAAAGACATAGAAAATTGACGAGCCTACCACTTTAAATATGCGTGGGAATTGATGGAAAGGCATGTTGATTATCAACTCAACAATACCCAAGTGTTGGAATTCCAATTACAGTTCTTGGAGAGAGGTAAAGTTATTCTCTTTCTCTAGAAAGTACTAAATTTCGGGTTTAGGGTTCTATTTGTTTGTGTTTTTTTTGCTGGGAACAAAGAAAATTGTGGGGTTTAAATAGAAAATCTCTTTTATTTCTTATTTTTTCAATTTGGGGTGTATTTAAGGGTAGTTTGGGAAGATAGTGGGGTTTTCTTAGAAATTGTGAAAATTTAAATTAAAAGATGGAGTGAACTTAGAATATAAGGTGAACTAAGAGAAGTGTGGGGTTTAAATAGAAAATCTCTTAATAATTTTCATTCAAAATAATATTTTAAACTAATATTTTTATTCCTAGTGACTCCTGTTTGAAGCCTAATGCAATTCAATTTTAGTTTAATATATATCGTTCTCTTTCAACAACAAAAACATAGACACAAAGAGCATGGTTGGAGTCGAAACTTTATACAGAGCTCCTAAAGTAACTGTCTAGTCTTTTTAGATAAAATTTAACTTGAAAATAAGGAGCATGATTGAAGATGCTCTCAACCATCCGATAATTTATCCAAATATAATTATCCGATCGACGAAATAAGCAACCATTCCCACCGGTTCAATATCCTCTTTGTTTTAGATTCCATTGTGTGACCAATTGATTGTATGGGATGATACTGGAATGATACCTTCAACTTATACTTGTAAATTTTCTGAAAGGTTTGATAAAAGCAATGTGAAAATGATGGCAGCTGGCTTACCTCCATATCAACTTGAACTGCTTTACTGCCGAGGCCTTGATCCTTCACTCTCCTTTGATAACGGTCTAATGTGTTGCTGATACTGAAGCTTCTCCAACCACAACAATACATAAGAAATACCTCTAAAACTGAAGATTTGACAAGCACCACACACGCAGTGAAAATATCGAATGCATGCATGAAGCAATAAAAAAAACCATTTATGAATTATACATGAATAAAGTTTTTAGCTTTTTCCCATAAGATCATCGTCTGATATAAAGCATCAGAGGTGAAGAGGAAGCCTCCAGATCCCTGACAAGTGTCACCACCTAAAAGGAGATGGACTTTATAGTTATTATAGTTGCTGTCTGAGTTGTGACAACCCGTTTGCGTTTAGTGATCAAGCTAGTTGTGCGAAAGAAAGTTTTAGCTCAGGGTGAACGATTGTTCTACACCAAGCGCGAGCTTACATTTTACATTTTATCATTCGAATCTTGATCGATCTTTCTTCTTCTTTATCTTTTTGTTGTGAAATTTTGATCACTTTGGAATAACGATCTTAATTTTATTGACCAAATAGTATCTTGTACTCATTTTAATATGAAGATATTGTGAAAATGAAACAAAAGAATTATGATTATTTTTCTCTTCTTCGGGGTCGAAAAAGAAATATGATGAAGCAAACACAATAAATTATATACTTAGCGGTCCCTCTATTAAGCTTATTTGATTGAGCATCCATCCCCTTAATTATGAGAATTAAAGAAACAATTTGGTCACAAATCAATCAAATCCTACACTTATAACAAGATTGTTAAGCTTACTTTATTTGATTGAGCATCCATCTCCTTAATTATGAGAATTAAAGAAACAATTTGGTCACAAATCAATCAAATCCTACACTTATAACAAGATTGTTAAGCTTACTTTATCAAATAGCTATATATAGTGGAGATCTAGGCCCATATATTTAAGTACCTAATAAATACATATAAAAATGGAGAGGCCAGAAACTAAAGCTAATTTAAACTGACTTTCTTCTTTTTCTTTTTCCTTTTTTCATGAAAGGAAATTAAGGTTGGATACAACCTCTTCCTCAAAAGGCACTCAGATACAGTGGGAAAAAAAAATGATTCCATAAGCATATATAGAAATAAAGAGTCATATATAACCTTAATTTACATAAGCATATATATGACTTAGAGGTAATCAAATTATATAAATAAAAAATAAAAAATAAAAAATAAAAAATAAAAACGATAGAATTTTATTAGATCAATACAAATAAAGAGTCATATATAACCTTAATTTACATAAGCATATATATGACTTAGAGGTAATCAAATTGATATAAATAAAAAATAAAAAATAAAAAATAAAAACGATAGAATTTTATTAGATCAATACAAATAAAGAGTCATATAATTGGCAGGCCAACTTACTATAGTGGACTTAAAAAACGCTTGGAGCAGGTAGTTCAGGCTCTGCTATCTGAACCTTTAGATCATACGGTAAAGAAAGAAATCTAGCTTATATAGTTCCTGCTCAATAAACCTAACCAAAATGGTTGTTAGAAGTCTCTTTCTGATCTCTCTATCTGATCTCTCTCTCTCTCTCTCTCTCTAGAAAAAAACCCAATTAAAACCCAGAAGCTTTCAACCAAAACACAATCCAACGAAACAAAATCCACACAAAAAGATTTGATTCAGAAACCTACTATATATAGATACCCCATAGACATGTATAAAGCCTGAGAAACTGTTGGTACTTGGCCTATATCTATTGACTGCTGTATGTACTATGCTAATAGTGAGAGCAGCTTGTATTAAATCATTAAAGACTTGAGCTCAAATTTAATTAAATGAAGAAGAAAACCATCTGAAAATGAATCTAAAATTATATATAATTGTTTTTTGTTTTCTTTTCATTTTCTGAAACGTACCTTGAGCTCGCAAACTCATAGAGCTTCCCTCTTGTAGAGAAAATAATAAGTGCAACTTCAGCATCACATAGAACTGAGAGCTCAAAGGCTTTCTTCAGCAGTCCATTCCTTCTCTTGGAGAAGGTCACTTGTCTGCTCGCCGCATTCTCTATGCGCTTCATCTGAGTCTTCCCCCTAACCATATTCACAGCTTCCAAACAAAGAAAAACCCCAGAAAATCAAATGGTTTCCAAAACCCAGAAAGAAAGAAAAAAGGAAGAAGAAAGGTTTCCAAAAATAGAAAGGGGGCAGACCAAAATCCAAGATAGATATATGTGAAATGGAGAAATCCCAGAATCCCCTGGGGGAAAATTTGAGGAGAGAGATGAAGAAGGGGGAGGAGGAAGATCAACCAGAAATTGATGGATTTGCCCTACTTGTTTCTTTTCCTTTTTAGGTTTCAAAGTCTACAAGAGAGAACCCTATGAGGTATATTTGAGGTAATATAAAAAGATGGAATAAAATGAAAAAGGAAAGGACGACATGAACCCAATCTACAACCCCTTTCTTTTTTTGGCAATTAATCGACACCTCCCCATAAAGAAAAAAAACAAGAGAATAAAAGCCTAAGGCTGAGCTTACGCATGTGAAGCCACTTACTATTCCTTCACCCAATGGTAAAAAACTAAAAATTAAAAAGCTTTCTTGGAGGCACACAAACTCTGTGCTATCAAGTCTTATGGTGACACGTGTGTAAAGTGACTGACAACCCTCTGCGGCCGGTGACCCTTTCAGCGGGCAGCGAGGCTCTTGAAAGCGAAAACAGCCAACATTCCTGTCGGTTGCCAGTTAAATTCAGACAGTCCATTTATAACCCCAAAGTTGCAGGTAAATTTGGGGCATCGGTTGGGCACAGTCACAAAAGTTCTCTAAATAATTACTTGTCCGTACAATGGTTGAGATCTCCTAGCCAAAAAAAAAATGACAGGCAATATTCCGTACGATTGATTGAAGAGATGGGCAAATGGGGTGATGCCACATGTCGCTATATCACGGTTTGTCACGTGGCTCTGCTTGTGAGTAGGTGTAATGTCAGGATTATTTTGCCCTTTTTTGATTTTTCATATGGTTTTGTTTTGAAATGTTTTCAGCTGCGAAGAGGGAGGACCACAATGGAACTACGTGTGATGGGCAACTGCGCTCTTCTGTTTTTTTTTTGTCGTAAACTGCACTCTTCTTCTCTCTTTGCTTTTTCTCTTTTAAAAACATTTAAGGAAAGAAGTAGATTGGCAAAATTGTACACGACCTGTTCAAACGGAACAAATTCATATGAAAAATTGCCGTTTTGGATCGTGGCGAGTTGGTGTTGATTGATGATGACGGATTTATTTTAAGTTTTCTTTAGTTATATTTAATAGTTTGATATTTTCATTGAATTTTTAGTATAATTTTGATTATGGATGAAGCGGGTATTAACGGGTAAAACAATCGAAACGATTTCTGTCAAACCAATATTTGTGGTCTTCCATTTGGATGAATTAGGTATTCCCAACTCCCAAGTTTCAAATCTACGAAAGTTTAATATTTTGCTCTACAAAATTTTGCAAAAAGTCCACCAATTAGCTCTACTGAATTTTGTAAAAGTCTATACTACTGTCCATCAACGTTCGAAAAGTCAATAAAAGTCTAGTATACTTTGTAAAAATTCATCGAAATCTAAATCCCCCAAACCGGAAATTGTAAGTATAACTGTATAAGAGAGGGAAAAGGGGTGGATTGGGTTGGGCCCATTGGGATGGAGTCGGTGGAATGGTGGGGTCCTATAAATTGCAGGTGGCTTCAAACTAGAGGCCTAACTAGTAGGACCTGGTAGGTCTACTTTTCTACCAAAACCTAGAAGGCTAGACCTAGAAGCCTGGGTTCAGCCCGGTACATGTATTCGCCCAATGGTCCTACAATTGTTCCAAACAGCCTTAGGGTTGACGGCATGCGATTGGGCCATGGCTTTCGTATGCAAATTCTGGATATACCATATATGAGAAAAACCCATATATGAGAGAAACCCAAGATAGGCAAGCCTTTGTTACATGCATCTTGGCTAGAGGTGTCAAACGGACTGGCTCGACTCGGCACGGACCGTTTAAATAAGGCTCAATATTATATAATTTGTATCTTTGGGTCGTGTCGGGTCAAGATACATTAGGTCTAATGGGCCGGGCTGGCCAATCCTGTGACCCATTAAGAGCTGTGTCGATCTGAAACTCAATGAACCGGCCTGTTTAAAGTCTATTTATTAAATTATATTTGTTTTAGAAAAAAATAATACATAATATTATTACATTTATATTTTAAATTCAAGTCTATTTCTTTTCTTTAATAGTATGTATTAAAATTTATTGTTTTCTTTATATATAAAATAATGCTTTAAAATTCAAACAATAATCTATTCATTTTCTATTTAAATGTACTTTAAAGAATTTTTTTTTTATATTATCAAAATTTAAACAAAGTTATTGGAACAAATAATAAATATTGTCATTATATACATAAGTATAAAAAATATTTAAATGAGGTTGTAAAAAAATTATTTAAAAAAAAAAGCAATACATAAGTCAAATTTGGTGTGGACCCCTCTCGACCCATTTAGTGGCCCAGCACACAGCCGGAGCCTATGGGCTTGGGCCGAGATTGATGATTTTATAAATAGACAAGCACGACATGACCTGTTTATTAAATGGGCCGACTCTAAACGAGTCGGGCTAGCCCAACACAACCCGTTTGACACCTCTAATCTTGTCTGGGGCATCCTATACAAATAGCAAATGATCATCTGTTTGATAGGAGATGTGGATTAATTAAAGGGTATATAATTAAGTGATAGTTTACTTTAAATTGCATCAAGACCTTTTGCGATATTTTAAACCCCACATCGTGAAGTCTATAGGTACCTACCGAACAGGGGCAGAACTAGCCCAAGGTCTATAGCTTAGGGAAGGTTTTGGGGAAAAAAATAATTAAACATATATAGCCTAATATTTTAAACTAAAAATAAATAAAATATATATACAATTGCATATCCCACCACACAGTGGTGGACCTATTAAGCACCTCCCTTACCGGAAAAACCATTGTAGGTGCTTCAAATTTCCCCTTTGCTCAGCTAGTGGTGATGCACTCTAGGTGTATAAATTATCTTATTTCCATTTTCAGCATTTAAGTAAATGTCTTTGTCCTTTTACTTTCATTTATTTTTATATTACTCCATTTACTTAAGTTTGTAATGTAACCTCCATTTGGATTCAAATAAAAATACTAGAAAATCAAATTCCCACCCCAAAAAAGAAAAAAAATCGGTTTTAGTGCAAAATACGATTTCGGCTAAAAATGATGGCTCATTAAGTCAATATATACTTCATACCAAAATCTCATAAAATCAAGTTTTCTTATTTGATGTGTAAGGAATAAAAGCCATTTTTCATACTTAGTCAGTATTTTTACATAAAACAATTTTTCATGTATGATATGAATGCATGAAGGGACCATAGGTAAAAAGTCTTAGATGTTCAAGCCACAAAGAGTTTTTAGTCTTTCAAAATTGCACATATGCTACAAAGTTCATGGGTCCGCCAATTCTACCACACCAATAGTCATAGTCAAAGGTCTTCCACATTTGTATTTGGAGTTAAAGTTTGTCCCAAATACCAATTTTAATCCTTTTCCATTAACGTATCTCAAAAAGAAAAGCATTTTTCTAAATAAAATTCACCCCTTTTGTGAATAATATGGCTCTAATTCCATTTTTTTTATTGTGTTTACAACTAGCGTGATTTATATGATTTAATGTATACTTTTATTTCTAGAAAAACGATAGAAACTGTTAGTACCAAAAAAAAAAAATTTATTAGATTTTGAACTAATAACTTTAACTAACCTACTCATTCGACCCTTGCAATTGGTTGAATAATCAACAAGTTATGAAGGATGCGGGCAACAACACTCTTATGCGCATGTGGTTTATTGTATGTGATCGAGGTTGTGAGAGATCTCTACGGTTCATGAAATAATTCACTACATCCGACAAGCATAATCTTTCATTAAATAATTCTATAATACATCAACTAACACAGTCTACGTGTAGCCACACCTTACACACGTGATCAATAAACTTCTTGATTGATATTTGTCTATTAATATGTCTCTACAACTAAGATATCCCAAATCAAAATCCTCAATCCCTAATTAAAAAGTGAAAATAATCCCATAAATTTAAAATGATAAAAGAATAAGTAAAACATTATATATTCTCTCCGTGCCAACTTTTCAGCCTACTTGCATTTTTATATTTGATTTGCCAACACATACATGACTCACCTGCCAAAAGATAGAATTGCATTTGCTAGCACATACATGATACAACAAGCTTGTTGCCAGCAATGCAAAGTTACAATTTTACAAAAGCCTGTCACAACACAACTCACAATTTCAGAAACTTTGTTTTTGTTTTTGTTTTTTTTTTTGTTTTTGGATCGGGTGAGAAAGTTACTTTACTTGTTTGACAAAAATAAAAAGTTAGTTGAATTTGCTCGCATGTATACTTACTAGGAAGTAGGAAAGTAATGAATCGGAGAATTAATGAATTGGAATTGGATCAACTACTTTCCTAGTTTATTCAATTCTTGAATTTATGAAGAATCGAATTGAAAGAATTTCAGCACATAGAGTAGGTTACCTTATTAACTATTGCAAAGATAGAAACTTTCCCAATATGGCTCTATACGTTAGTTTGGATTCAAATAGTTGTTGTTAGGTTTGTATTTTATTGGCTTTGGTTTGAAATTTTGAATGACCATATCCTACTACTATACTACGTAAACAAAACAATGATTTGGTGCCAACAGTGCGTCAGTACGGAAACTTGAATCATGATTACCACCAAAGCCAGTTTCACATACAAATTTATAAAGAACTCAAGTAAACAATTCAAATCATAATAATATCTGATATTTATTGGTCTACAAATCATTATCTTGACTATAGTATAAGGAAATAATGAGAGTAAAGAATTAAAGAAAAAACCCTTTAGATTCTAATTCAACTTTTTGTTATTTGGATCTATATCAGATTGGGACCACAGATCCATATCAACTTTTGATTCTTCAATATCTCAAACTTGTGGTCTTTGTTTGCAAACCCTATGGTCCCCTCCCCTTAAAATAGAATCCCCCCTCCCCTTAGAATAGACTATCGATCGAATAAAATAAAAAAATATCTCAAAGTTGATGATAACATCCACAGCTTCATCAAATGATTATTTGGAGTGAAAAATCCCAACTAACCAAATTGATGACTTTTAGATCCTTGTAAATTGATTTGTTTGTGTTGCAGAGATAAGAAAAAATAAACATCGGAACACAAGTCTCGCTTGATTATTGACTAACAACCATTTTGAATGATTACAACGAGTGATTATAGAATAATACGGTCATATGTTACATTTATTACCACAAAGACTACTAAACAAGAATGAAAAATCATCATTACCTAAGGAAGCTATTTTCTAGTTGTGCCATCTTTTTATAATACCAGTTCTCATGGCTTCCTCACTGGTGAACCCGTAAGGCACTCTTGCCACAACATCTTGAATCATCAACTCTTTCACACTTGATATGCTTGCATGATAAACTTGTAAGCCTAGTCCTTTGAGGGCGTTCATCAATCGAGCATACGGGTAGTCTTGATCCGGACACTGAACTCGTATTATGGCTTCTGAGCCCATGATCTTCACATCCACTTCCACTGGCACAGCTGTTCTATTATTATAACTTGAATGATGATGATGATTATGATGATCAACTATGGAGCTGGTGCTCTGGCTGCACTGATTGTCAAGATTATTAACGCTAACCCTTTCAGTATTTTGAGGTTGTGCTTGTGTTTTGAGCTCCAATTCCTCAACTTTTGCTTTCAGCTGATTGATGTATGCCACAGCATCAGCAAGTAAAGAGGATCTGTCCATTTTGGAGACATTGGGAACAACAGACCGGAGGAGATAAAATCGATGGTTAAGCTTCTCTCTCCGCTGTCTCTCTGCCTCAACATGGTTTAACAATGATGATTCTCTACTAGCCCCATTGTTCGATGATCTGCGTCTCTTTTTCGATCGAGTGTTTTCTGTATTCTCACATGTGAAGTTTCCAACAGAGCCAGAGAGTGATTCTGGTGATGATCCACCTATAGTGATAGGTGCAGCTTCCTTTGTACCAGCTGCTGGTAAAAATATGGACAAAAGTATCAATGTCAAGGACAAACTCAATCAAAAAATTCACAAAGAATGTCCGATATAAAGGACTAATTGACAAGTTTCCTGTTTACCTTGTCTGGCCAGTTCCTTCTGAGATCCTGAGAAGATCCCCTTTTCTAGAAGAGGAGCAAGCACATTGCCCTGACGGCTGCCCTGTTGCTGCGAGACCCTGTTGTTGTTGCTGTTATCTGATCTAAAGAGTGATTTTGATAGATGCACAAGGCCCCAATCTTCTTTGATCACATCCAAAGAAGCCAATTCAAGCACCCCATACGGAGTTGCAATGCAAACCAAAGTTTGAATTCCATGCCTTCTAGCTTCTTTCACTCTCTCACACTCATAGAATTGAAGCTCATGAGCACCTGCAAGCCAAACAAAACCACCAGAACAGAATGCTCGGCCCAGAATATTATTGGTGGCATGGCCTGCTGCAAACGACTGGGTTAAAGAAACACTGTAAAAGTAAAACCACTCAGAGCCAGTGACATCTCCATGATCCACCAGCCTCATCTCCAACTCCACCATGTCTTCATCGAAAAGAGCTTCTTCAGCTTCTCTGCTAGTCACCTTCTTGTTGAACCCAAATTTGGGTTGGTGATTGTTGTTGCTTCTCTTGGATGCCAAGTCACTATTAACTCGGAAATCGCCAGCAGCCCATGACAAAGAAACTTGGTCATTACTGTCTTTGGAGGGTTGCCAGAAAATCGAATACACCCACCATTCAGGCCTGTTGTGAAATACGAATTCGAGGCGTTGTTGAAATGTGCCTAGGTTTTCTTGGCAAAAATTGGGTGAAGAACAAGAGGATATTATTGCTTCCATGGCTTACTTCTCTTGCTACAAAATGAATTGTTATGTAAAAAGTTTAGCAGCAAGTGAGACAGAGGATGAGAAGCAGCGGAAGAAGAAACAAAGTGGTGAGTGCACTGTGATCGGAAATATAGGTGGGTATATAGAGGGACACCTATGCATGCACTGTATTTTTTTTGTTTTTTGTGTTTTTTTTTGGCCCTCTTGGTCAGAAGTTAATAATGGGACACTAACTTGCGCCTGGATCTATCAGTTTTGTTTAGAATTGTTTTTGCAATCATATACAGTGCTGCCACAAGATAATAAACATTGTATACTGTAGACACTATGAACGTGGCTCAATTTTTGGGAAAAATACTTTGTTATTATTTGTAGAATAATACTAATCTTACTACATTTTATACCACAAATTTATACCACATGATGTGGCAGCTGATGTGTACATACCACATCACGTAAAATACTAGTTTTTATTTTTCTAATTTCATTTATTAAAATACACTTCATTCATTTAATTGATATCAAATATAATATGGACATGGTGATGCAACTATTAACTGAATACCACGTGGTACAAGAAAAGTAACAAGGTTGTGCAAGAAAATCCAAGTATAACTAAAATTTGGAAAACCCCAAATCTAGGACGGAATACCAATCACCTGGAACAAAAAAAGTAACAAGTAGATACAAGAAAATCCAACTTTAACTAAAATTTGGAAAAACTCAAATCTAGGACGGAAGGAATTTTTTTTGGTGCAGCCCACTGAGTCAAAAGCAGCCCACATGCAAGGAGTAAAAACTGCGGCTCGCGTCTGCTGTGCTGTAGAGGGGTGTCGCACTAGGTGTCGCGGACTCGTGGCTATTTTTTATTTATTCCAACAGTAATCCAAATCAGCGATTGAGATTAAATTCAAGTTGTCTTAACGTAAAAAACAAATTCATCGGCTGGAATTTAAATTCAATGGTCAAAATAATATTTTAAATTAATCTAAATCATATCCAATCTCAAACTCACTCCAAACTCTATAAATACCCAACCATTTCTCAAATAAAATTATATATGTGGAATTTCCATTTTTTTAGGTCAAAATGTTCAACAAATTAAATTATGAAGTTATTTAAAAAGATTAAATGAAGTCGAGTTATCCATGAAAAAAAGATAGACTTAAACTATTTTTAAACAATTTAAAAAAATTGTGGACTTAAAATTTGAGTCTTAAGGATTGGGGAAAAAAATAGTTATATATGTGTGGGCTCTTCCTGGTATTTCCCTTTTTCCTAATTGAGACCTAAAGGCATTTTAGCTTGTTTTGATTAACCTAATTAACCATGTTAGTTAATTAATAAACTAGCTTAAGTTAGCCATCCCTCAGCTTGTTTTGATTAACCACGGACCAAACAATAGCAGACCTACAGCATCAAACAATAGCAGACCTTTCGAAAATTTCCAAACCAGAGAAAGGAATATATTGTTACGTCTTTTTAAGGTTACGCCATTAACGTAGCTAGGGTAGGTTGTTACTATATTGCTAGCTGTACGGGTTTTTTTAAATTTTTAATGTGTGCATGATTAAAAGATGAATTTTGCATCGATAATATATAGATACATGTTGTTATTTGATTTGTTATTATCAATATAATATGGACAATTTGTCATTTCAGATGTTAACATGGCACTTTTTTTTTCCTTTTCAAAAACAGATATATTTTATTCACGGTCCTCCACGCAAGGGGCAATAATGCATTAATCAATTTGCATAAACTAAGCATCAACATTCAAAATTTTGAAAATAAGACCACATTTCTATTCAAAATATATTACTACATTAAGATAGTGCGTATTAGGTAGTTGTTGGACATTAGAATCTAAAATATTTAACATTAATAATACTTTTTTATTTTTTTTTAATAAAAAAATGATATAATTTTATTAGATCAATAGGAATAAAGAATACAAAAGACACATACGGTAAAAGGAGAATATGACATACATGGGTAAAACTTACCGAGTGACTTAAGCCAACCCAAAAGCTAAAACAATTTGAACAGAATCACTCTTGAAAATAACTTTTCTATAACCTCTTTCAACAGCCATAATTTCTCCCAATCTTTTTCAATGACATCAATGACGAAAACTAGCCACTAATCGGCATCAAGGGTGGAGCCATGTAGGGATCTGTGTGGTCCTAGGCCCCCTGCAATCTGTTTACCCCTTGCATTTATATATTATATACGATATAAATATTATATTATAGTATATTATTTTTGGGATATTTACTCTAAAATAAATAATATATTAGGTTCTTTTTGTCTACAAATTGACCATTAAACTTCTTAATCACTCTTCTACTTTCAATTAAATCTACTATGTTAGGTTATGATATTTGCACTAAAAACTCCTCTCTTTTTTCCCTTCTCTTTCTCTTCCTCTTTTGTTTAACTTCAACTTAAGCTTTGTGATTTTTTCCCTCCCTTTTTACATGTATGAGTAAGGTACTTTAATATTGGGATTATGAACTCTTTTTTTTGTATTTCTTCTCTATGTTGGAATATAAATTATTAACTTTTGAGTTTTTAATAGTGTAGATGATGATATTAATATTCAACCGTTTTATAATATGAAATTAAGGACAATTATGATTGTAATGAATGGATAAATTATTAAACAATGTGAAATGATATTATGAAGCGGGCTAAACTAAGTAGTTAGTATCGTATTAACTTATTAACAAACTAGCGTTTGAGTGCTCCTATTCGAATTATTTTATAAAATTATCGGCATGACTCTCCTAGAAAGACTAAGAAAATAATATTACCATTTCTGAAATAACTGTGTGTGTGTGAGTTTCTCCCATCTCCTTGCTAGAATTTCATTGACTTTTAATATAAAATTACTTCCTCAATAAAATACAATCAAAGGATTGAAATATGCTTAAAAAAAAGGAAAAAAAACAGAATTTAATAGAAACTTAAGCTCAAGGTCTTGGAAAATCAAAACCCACATATCCTATCCACAAACCTTATTTTCATTCATATGGGTCCTGACTACAATTGTTTAATGGGTCTTTCTCCTCTCCCTCTCAAACTATATGAAATCATTTTCAGTCCCATGATTATATTGAGTTAAGCTTCTGGTATCATATATGTGTTTTTTTTTTCTTTCTCTATAACAGAGCAATTGGCGGGAGTCTTTTTTTTTTGGTTTTGAGTTTCTCTACTTTTCTCTCCATCCTGAATAATTTATCTTCTGACTCCAAGCTCTGTTTGAAAGTTTTATCATTCTTGGAAAACAATACCAATTCTGAAAACAAAAGCCCATTAAAAGAGGGAGAAAAAAGGAGAGATTTTTATTTTTAGTTAGGAAGCAGAACGAAAAGCCATTAGGTTTCATCGTGGCCATAGTCCCATAGAAATAAAATGGGATCTTTGAGGGCATTTTGACTTCGGAAGAAGGAGAGAGTTATAATGTTCCTTTTATTTTTTTAAAAATTTGGCATAAGTTCAATTATGAGTGGAGATATTGAGTGCAATCCACGCATAAATTGTTGTTGATTCAAGTCCTTTGACTTTTGCGTCACATAAGATTACATGCCTTTTTCAATTTATTGATATTTACTTTTATTTATTATTTATTTTTTGTTCCAATTATGCACCTAAAACATAAATAAGGTAAATTATGAATTCGTAATTGATTTGTAAGACATTAATTATCATATTTGATTTGATTTGATTGGATCAGATTAATATGTTATCGGATTGGATTGGAAAAATTATAATCCAATCTATATTGAATCGGATGCAAATTGGTCAAATTATATTGGTTTTGAACCGATGTGCACCCCTAGATCTTAATGGACAAAATCAAAGAAAATGATCTAGATCTAGTGGATTCACGTTTATAGTCCCTACAAGTATAGACATGGAGGTTGCATATGTGTATTAGACTTGTCTTCCAACGTAGTGAGTCTGTCCACTTACATCCAAGTTTGAATCATCTTCCTTGTAAATTAGATTTTTTTTTTTAAAAAAAAGTAGATTATTGTATTAAAAAAAAACATGTAGATCAATTGGTGAGAAATTGTTAGTAGTGGATGCATGAGAGTATTATTTATCACATGACCAAAACGCCAACTTTTGTTTGTTGATATAATGGATTACCCTAAAATGAAATCTTAAGTATACAACATGACTTTTTTTTGGGGTCAGAAAACCACAAGACTTCAAATCCCGAAATTGAAACCACATGAAATTGAAAACGTTCAAATACAAAAAAAATAAAACGAAGGGATAAAAAGAAACAAAACAGTGTTTCTTAAATATATAATTGTATTTCCTTTTTTCTTATATGAAAAATATATAATTGTACTGCTTTCATATTTTCATAAAAGATATGGACAATGGGTGACTAAGTGACACAACTATTTTAATGAAATAAACATAATAATGTATAAAATATATTTTTGATAATTATTTTCTCTTTTATTTTTGTCATTCATGGGTCCAATATCGCCTACAATCTAATTATGATATGTTTTTACCTAAGAAATCTAGTCATCGTATGTGTTTTATTTGCTAACAAATCCGATCATGAAATGTTTTTATAAAAAAAGTTTTACTTATTGGAAAACGACATATGCCACGTTGTGTCGTATACTGTCAAAAAAATAATACCCTCTCTGTTCCTATGAGTATGACCGTCCCACCTAACATAATTTATAGTTGAACCTATCTCTCAACTGTTATTATTTGTCCCCATGCCCATGCTGAGATTTGAGCTTGGATTTGGATTTGGTGGGGGCACTGTGTAGGAAACTAATTAAGATGCGTCGACCGGCGGTTTTTTTCAGAGTAAATTGCATTTTACACCCTCGAAACGTAGGTTATTATATTTCAATTTGGTACCCGACTATCAAAACCTTACAATGTGCACCCCGTCTTTGCCTCTTTGCACTTTAGCCCCCCATTAGAAATTCCGGCAAAGGTGATCGACGTCATAAATGGAGCCCATACTCTTGCCGGGTGAGGAGAGAAGCAAGATCTATCATGATGTAAGGAAGGGAAGGGGAAGGGGCGAGAGAGAGCTAGGAGTTGCAGGTGGAGACATTTGTTATGTTGAACTGTAGGCAACGGAGGAGGACTAAAATCGCAATATGTAAAGGTGATGGTGCACATTGTAACATTTTAATAGTCGGACAACATGACATGTAGTTTAGGGTTATAAAATGCACTTTAGTCTAATTAAAGAATACTATGTACTTATGTGGCAAGTAAGTAAATAAAAAAAGAATTATGTACGAAAATTATTATGTGTATATTCTGTCTTTTTGCTATTATACTGAAAAGTAATTGAAACATGTTTAGTTCATTACAGAGAGAAGTGGCAAAAAAAATAATCAAGAAATTAGTAAAGACACCAATGTGTTCTAAAATCTGAATGATTCTAATAGAATATTCCAAAACAGGTATCCGGATCCATATCTATATACGTTTTTTTTTATATAGATGTTGTTCTTATATAGCAAGCATTTCCCATGTGATTCTTAAATATACAACAACCATGGATAATTTTTTGGGGGGGGTGGGTGGGTTTGGTCAGGACCAGCTTGTTAATTTAATGAGAAAATTGTGCAGATTATAGTAAGTACAACAGTCACATGCAACTGCTTTCACATGATATTATTTATTAATCCTTGATTTTTTCGTTGACAAATGATACGAACTCATCACAAGTATATATCGTTCATAATAAAGTCGCATCACAAATATATATCGTTATCGTCATTCATGTGAGTCGAACTTGAGATTTTCATCCTTCAACTAATACGAGACAAATACCACTAAATCAAAGACTGATTGGACTTTATTAATCCTTTATACCCTTCAACCTAAAAATAAGAGGAGATCTTTGACAGATCTTTGACAACTCTTTTTCCAAATTCCAAGTGTCTATAAAGCCACAGCACAAATTTTTTATTTGCGGAGAGCTAATAATTTGATGGGGATCACAGGGAGGATAATAGGTTTGGTAACATGTGCATGTCAGTATATTAAATATTTAGGTCGAATTTTGTCGGTCTTGCTAATAATTTGATGGGGATCACATCTCATGTTTGCTGCATTGCACTCGAAGAATGAAGGAAGAGAATCAGAATGCTCTGTTGATTTTTTTTAAAATAATACTATTCTTAAAATATATACTTTATAACATGTGGAGTATTAATACAATTCTTGTTACAAGTTTTAAGGAAAGATTCTTTGATTAAAATTAGTAAGAAAATTGTTTGCGAGAAAAGTGTGTTTGTTCTATTTTGAGTGAATATCAAGACAACTCATAGTTCATTGGATTTATTTGGGATTTTGGTGATATAAATTTGGGGTGATTTGGATATAAAACTTTGTAGTGTTTGGGACGAATTTAGTTGAGATGATGAAATGGGGATTATATTAGAGTTGAATTTGATTGATCGGAATCATTAATTCAAATTTGGTTGCAGTTGCATGTAGTGGGAAGTTAAACTGACTATGTACTCGACCAAACCGAGTAGATTACTTATGTGGGTGGTTTTTGTTCTACTGAGTTTTTGAGTAGGAGATTTGAGAATCATGTGCAATTTTCATATTTGAGCCCAACAATCCGAATTTATGTGGATTTTGTAATGGACAAGTCCATATTAGACTTTAACACAAATTAGCTTGCTAATTGAAATCAGTAATGGGCTTTCTCTGATAGGGAAATTCCTTGTGTTGAATGAAGGGGTAGCAGCTTTTGGATTTTTCGTCTGCCTTACTTTTTTTGCCAAGCCCAAGGTTTTGTTTTCATTTGCCCTTATGAAACCCGAGGATTTGGACTTCTCGGTTGAATTAATTTCTTGACTATGTCCTTCTTTTGTCTTCTTGTGGGGGTTAGATGTAGTCGAAGAATTGGGGCAAAAGACCTCTCTCCTTCTATAACTTTCTTGCCGTCGTATTCTGGATACAAAGGCTTTTTTTCTTTTCTTTTTTTGTTGCTTCCTATTTCTCCCATGCACAGGTGCGTGAAGGATATCACCAAATGTCACATTACTTTTGCTTTAACTAAATTGAAATCTCTGACTTTGTTCTTCCCGTTTTCGACTTCATGCTGCAGCAAGAGCAAAACGAGCTAATTTATGAGCCACAGTTGGCTTCTCTAAATACAAATCGACAGGCACCATTGGCATGAGAGAAAAAGGAGCCGGCAATCCTCCACTAAGCACCGCAAATCAGAGGTATCTGCACGCGAGTCCAGAACAGCTGATATATATATATACCTAGCATCTCCCTCCACGACCAAATACCCAACACTCCACTGAACAGCAAAGAGCCCCATCAACTAGGGCAAGCACCTCTGCGTGATTGGGAGACAAAAAAGACCTGAAAAAGCAAAGAGCAGTTGCTGCAATGATTCCTACCTAACTCACCCGTAGTAATTCCACACGAACACTCGCACTCATTTTTATACATATATATAATATATACAAACAGATATGAAAAAGAACGCAAAATGACAAATGACTGGTCACTATCATTCCACTAATATCATAGACATCAAAGAAACAGTATAATTGTCAATACAAAAATCTTTTAATCTCATGAATGCTCACTACTAGAAAACACGCCGAGGATCTGAGACTAGTATAGCAAGGGCTAGACAATGTATTTGCAGCCATGGGTTGGCTACGGATAAACCACATATTACATCATTGTGTTTTTTACATGGTATTGTCATTAAGAGAGAAGAATAACAACTTAATCACGGTGGTATATATGCTTCTTGAGAAAGTAGAAGACATTTTGAGAGATTAAGAGAGGGACATACATAATCATCTTCTCTAAAAACTCAGCTAATGGATTTGTGTAAGCTAACTGCAAACTCACTATGATTAGTTACAACAATTTTTCCAAATTAAGGCAAACAAAACAATCCATTCGATCTATGAAGGTGATATCACGATTTTAACCAAGGACTAGCAATTGAAATTTCTCCTACTCTCAAGAGCATGATTCACATCAGTCAGCTGGAGGATCTTGCCAGACTATCGAGACTTTTCCCAATGAAAGTGTGCTCTCCATTTTTATTGCCTTATTAAGGCACTTTTAACACAACTGAGAACATTTCCAACTAAACCATGTTTGTTTGGATTTTGGAATTTTGGCATTCAATTCGTCAATCTTGTTATGAGCTGATTAATGTATACCACAACATCAGCAAGCCACCTGCTCTTTTTGAACATATTGGGAACGACATACACGACAGAAGACATAGAATCGATGATTAAGTTTGTCTCTCCTCAGGCTTTCTGCCTCAGCATGGTTTAACAATGCCAAATCTCTTCCATTGGTTGATGATCTCCCTTTCTTTTCTATTGGAGTGTTCTTTGTATTCTCGGAGGTGAAATTGACAAGAGCTAAGACGGCGAGTCTCTGCAATGCCCTACGTTTATGACATGGCAGTACTACTCCTAGGATTTCAACAACAGATCTAAAAAAGGAAAACACTGCAGGCATAGACGCATGCGTAGGTAGGTGTCCCTTATTAACTTCTCAACCAAAGAATTACAATTTTATTATATTATATATATATATATAGCCGCTCTAAGAAATAGAGGCATACTTAAGTCACAACACTGAAGGCCTCTCACTCACTTAATTTCTTCTTCCACTGCTTCTCAACCTCTGTCTCTCTTTCTACTTGTTAATTCTTACTAGTTTCCTTACACTTGTTACATACACACTTACATAAAACTGATTTTGTAGCAACAAAAAGAAAAAGTCAGGGAAGAAGTTATGTATGGTCATATTCTTGACCCAATTTTGGTCAAGAAAACTCAGCCATATATCAAACACTCTTTTTTAGCTCTTGAAAACATCCCATTTTCGAGGAGAGGAACAAGTACTACGACGTCGCCCTCACGCCTGCCCTGCTCCGAGACCCTCTTGTTGTCTGATCCAAAGAGTGATTTTGATAGGTATACAAGACCCCAATCTTCTTTGATGACATCCAAAGAAGCCAGTTCAAGCACCGCACGTGAAGTTGCAACGCAAACCAAAGTTTGAATTCCATGCACTCTGGCTTCTTTTACTCTCTCACACTCATAAATCTGAAGCTCATGAGCACCTGCAAGCCAAACAAAACCACAAACAGAATGCACGGCCCAGAATATTATTGGTGACATGGCCTGCAACAAATGACTAGGTCAAAGAAACGCTGTAAAAGTAAAATACATCTCCATGATCCACCAGCCTCATCTCCAAGTCCACCATATGTCTTCATGGAAAAGAGCTTCTCTGCTAGTCACCTTGTTTGGAAATTTCCAAAGAAGATTGAGGTCTTGTGCACCTATCAAAATCACTCTTTGGATCAGACAACAACAGGATCTCGCAGCAGGGCAGCCGTGAGGGCAACGTAGTACTTGTCCCTCTCCTAGAAAAGGGATGTTTTCAGGAGCTCAAAAACAGTGGTTGAAACATAGCTGAGGTTTCTTCACCAAAATCGGGTCAAGAATATGACCATATAACTTCTTCCATGGCTTTTTCTTTCTGTTGCTACAAAATGAGTTTTATGTAATAGTTTACGTAACAAGTGTAACAAAGCAAGTAAGAATCAAGAAGTAGAAAGAGAGACAGAGGATGAGAAACAATGGAAGAAGAGATTAAGTGAGAGAGGCTTTCAGCGCTGTGACCTGTGAATTGTGATGGGAAATGGGTGTTAATAAAGGGAGACCTTTGCCTCCACTGTTTAGATCGGTTTTTAATTTTTGTTTTCTTTTTTGTCTTTTGATCATAATCGTTAGGATTTCGACCCAAAAAAAGATACCTAAATCATTGGGATCTATGCCCTGCAGTTCCGTTTGCAATTGTTGTTGAAGTTGTGCTGCCACGTGATAAACATTGCACTAGTGCTTAGGAAAATACTTTGCTACATGATTCCTCGCTATAGGTACCTTTTGTATAGAGAAATTATTGAGAGTATTTGTCTCACATTTAAAAAATAAAAAATAAAAAAAGAGTTAAGGAATTTAAGATTTAGTCAAGTTGAGAATGCAAATATAGGCTTGAAAGTTTGCCATACATGCGGTGGTGGCGTGTTGAGAGTGTTTATTATTATTATTTTTTGCATGACTTTATGTTTTTACATTTATTGTAAAGTCAGTAACTGAACTAAATGAGAATTAAAGCACAAGTGGCTTCTAACTCAAGTGATTAAGAGTATTTACCCATGCATCCGAGGTTCTCTGTCCACTTCCGTCCCACTAGATCTAAGTTAATGGCTAAGGTGGGTTGTAGCCCAAGGATGTTTTTGGGTGGAAAAAAAAAAATCAAACCTATATATCTTGTGTGTTTTAAATATAGTCCAATATGTATTAATTTATTAAATTCCAAAAAAGTCCAATTCTTTATAAATTTAGTTGCATAACAGCAATAAAAATACATAATAAAATAGGTACACTTTCAATTTTGTTGTTGAACATATTTTCATTTTGATAATATCTGTTTTTTTTGTTGCATTTAATATATATTGGTTTTTTTTATTTATTAGTACAATATGTATGTATTTATTTTATGTTAAAGTTTAAAGAAAATTAGTTAATGAAGCTATGAATTAACATTGTTTATATTATTTAATGTATACTTTTATTTCTAGAAAGACTAAAGAAGCAATGAGTATATAAAAAAATATTTGATTTTACCCTAAATCCTTTTGCTAGCCCAGTCGTTGAAAATTTCCTAGCTCTGCCCTTGTTTCCTCCTCCCTCAATATTGCATATCAAAAAGAGAATTAAAGCCTTCATAACTTGCTCTTATGAGCTAATAAGTGGCTTCATTGCCACTTCACGAAACCTCCTTGAAACACCCAAAAATCATCTCCTTGTCAGGGGCCTCATGATCAACATGAAACCTCCCTAAATTGGCATTTAACGAACAAATTCAATAATTAAACATGTGACACTACATGCAATACATGTGGCTTACTACTACTGCATGCAATACATGTGGCTTTGTTATTATATTGCTGGCCTTTTTATGATTTCACCATATTCACATGGCTTGGTACGTACTTGTTTTTTTATTTGCTTTTTTTATTCTTTTGCATTTATGAGGCAAGATAGGGCACCTAAAGGAATATTCAGATTTACAGAAGAATAAATAACTTAGGGCTCATCTGGGAGTGATTATGGAAGGATGAGAATCATTTATGGAGAGGTGCTTTTCTATATACTCATTTTAATGTGCCTTTCCATATAATTATTTTAATGTGATTCTTCTTAAAATCACTTAAAATCACTTAAACTGATTATATGAATAAGTGATTATTGTCTATCCAAAATCACTCCCAAATGAGCCCTCTCATTTGTGAATGTTTTTATAAAAAGCACTTACGCTCATAAGTCCTTCTTATAAAAGCGTTTTTGTTATAAACAATTAAAAATTTAAGTGCAAGAACTTTTAAATTTTAAATGCCGTAAAAACCAATTATTTAAAAGCATTTTTAGTCATTCCATGCTTTACAAAAAAAAACCCTTAACTTGTTGAGCGGGAAGTGAATAACTTTTATAAGGGAAGGAAGGTGTACCAAGGGGCAAACTGTTCTCATGAAATAAGCATAACGATGCATGAGAGATCTCTTTGATAATTGCTTTCGCTTTCATTTTTGGCACTCTTGGCACTCAAACTCAATTGAAGGGGTTTAATGGGTCCAATACGGCCTGAAATTCAATCATGATTTGCTTTCTTGCTAAGAAATCTAATCATATGTTGAAGAGAAAAAAAAGACTTTTTTTTGGGTTTGCCGAAGTTAGGAATGGGGAGAGGGGGAAACTCTCACACATATAGGGACCATGAGGGTTTAAATCTAGGACCACTTGGGAGCACACCAAAGATCTGAGTCAATCCAACACACACCCCATTGGTAAACTTTTGCTCCTTCCATTATATATGGCATGTAATCAAACCCCTCCGCCCAAGGGTGGAACAAGAAAGTTTTCAATGGGTGGGCAAGCTAAAGTTTAGCTTAAAATCTAATGATATATTTTTTTTTGTACTTACATTTTCTATAGTTTTTCTAGAAATAAAAGTATATATTAAATCATGCTAATTGTAAATACAAGAAAAAAGAATGCAATTAGAGCTATATTATTTCATTTAGAAAAATGCTTCTCTTTTGGAGACAAATTAATATAAAGTTTTTAAAATTGATGTCGGGACAAAATTTGAAAATATGCAGTTATGGCATCAAGACCGGTTTGATTGTTTCCTCATAGATTAACGGATTAAAAGTTGTATACGTTTGAAAGTTAGGCAAGAAAAAGACTTGCAGAAATGGCATCAAGACCGGTTTTGAGACTTTAGGGTCTAATTATTTTGGCATATATATTGAGAGGACAACCATCTTTCAACATCGACAAATCACAGTTTGATGCGTATTTTTTTATTTTTTATTACTTAATTAGTGGATCACTTCTGTCTTTTTGCTCTTAATAAAATATTGTAATTCAAACATGCGTTTAATTATTTATAGAGAGGACAACCATCTTTCAATCCTTTTTCTAAAGGGCCTATTGCTATCTCGAATCTTACTTTTTTTTTTTTTT